>BMAO01038207.1:0-25073 GCA_019973975.1 Trichonephila clavata
AATTCCTCGTATTTATCTTCCGCCAACTTACACTTCTGGCGCAGTTTCTGTTCGTGAATAGAATTAGAAATATCCTGGTGTTATCTTTGAATCGGTAAAGAAACTAACCGGACGCAAATCGTAAATAAAGATTAGACTGAAATTTTAGATATGAACCTAGATATCTCTTCCTTACAACTCTTTTGTAATTTGTAAATACATTGCATTGTTTTGGTTTTGAGTTTATTTAAGTTGTGTCGGGAAGTTTTTTTTTTGCTGTAGGGTGAAAGCTTTTTTATTTAAATTTGGACTTACTCTGGTAGAAAATTAGATCATACATATTATTTGCAAGTATTTGTACATATGCCAACTGTGAATGAATCGCAAGCCATTCGAAAATATGTATATGCAGATGATTGTATAGAAGAATCACTTCATATTCATTCCACTTTATCTTCATATAACGTAGTTTTCATGTTAAAAAACACAAGGACACAATTCACACAAACTTTTCCACTTTGTATGAAGTTGAATTAAATATGAGATTCATCTTTAACAGCTATTAGTCTATGCAGGGACTTGAACTTGACGAATTCGGGGCTGGATACTATCTTCCACTTTTTCTCTTTCATGTGCGATGCGCAATTACGTCAAGGCTTGCATCGTTTTGCCTAAATGACATGAGTAAGAGTCACTCTTATCAGTTTTTGAAATATTTTATTTATTTTGAATAAACCATATATATCTTGACTACCTTAAAATTGTTTAGTCTTTTCATGTTTTAAGGCATGTTTTTATTGGTGTATCTTTTTTTTTTTTCAGATCATAAACTTCTATTTTCAAATAAATGACAAAACGAAATTAATAACTTGGGTTAGTATATCTAAAAACATTTCATGGTAATTTGAGAATCAACACTTTTTAATTCTAATAATTTCAATCCTAGTATATGCACTGTGTATTCTCTGTTTATGCGCAATAGAAAAAAAGCAAATATTTTTTTGTCCTTGGATTCTCAGCAGGTAATAAAGATTTAAAACAACCTGTTCGTAAAGTCAATTTTCGTTGAGACGTACGCCCGTTAGATAAACACAATATATTGACACCCACACCTCATTTCTCAGAAAAAGTCAATTACTTGCGCAAAATGAATAAAGCTGTCTGAATAGCAAAATTAAGAAAAGTATACTGAGAAAAATTGTGTTAAGACAAGTGTAATTAGGATGAGAAATAAAATCAAGTTTGAAAATTACCGGATGTTAATATAATGAATGACACATTTTTAACATTTTCAGGTGTGGAATATCTTATGAATATTAATATTATTTGTTAAAATTCACGATTTTTAATACAGGAAGAAATGGTTGATATTATTTCCTTAAGAGAAAAATTATAAAACAATAATCCTAGATATTATGTGCACAAATTGTTTAAAAACACTTATAATCTCTTTTATGTTATTTACAGTATTATTCCTATAAACTCATTTTTTGCTCTATATTATTCTAAACCATAAATAGAAACTGTGCTCATTTTTGTTAGGTACATGTAATAATACTTTCATACTTTTCTAACGGTTTACGTGAAAAACGTAACGTATATTTCCATTTTTAAGTCGAAAATTTTTGTATCATTTTTAAGTTAAAGTAAGGGGGTCGACTTACATACAGGTCTACTAATCTCTAAAAAGAATGTAATTTTTTTTTAAAAAAAAAAGGGTTTTTTTAATAAATTTCCTTTGTTCATGAGCCAGTGAATTAAAATCTTGACTTTTGGTGGTGTTTTGAATATGTGTGTGGAATTTTTGTAATCTAATACAAGTAAAGTTCAATCAATTTTTTTCAAAGTTAGTGTCAGAATCTTTCCGAAAAGTTCGTATAGTTCCCATGTATACATTGGGATGTTTGAATTTATATGATCATCTTGCAGTGAGTTTTTCCTTCATAGCATAAAACATAGGACGATCACACGTCCCATATACGAATTTATCTTCCGGCTCATTTTCCTAACAAAAAATGGAGCAGCAAGTATGAGTAGCACATATATTGTACACAACATGGGTGTCTAAACTATGACCGCTTGTGGGCCGCATTGCAAAAAAAAATTTTTTCTGGGCCACACATATAATATTTCTTTAACTAATTGAAATAAAAATTAACTGTATGTAGTTTTATTAAAATAAGTAAATTTCTTTTTATAGTATATTTAATAAAAAATTGAATTAGATATGTATAGGTACATATTTGTAAGAGGTTTCATTTAGTTTGGATTTCATAAAGATGGAAAAAAATCAAGTTAATGAGATGGATGAATTTGCTTTTGTTGAACAAGCAAATCGATATCGGGTTCAATAGACGAAGTTACAATTCTTAATGCTTTTTCGAGATGTTTGTCAGTGATCTTTGTCCTATTTTTGTTTTTTGTATACTTCATTCTTGAAAAAAAAATGTTCATAAATATAGGTACTACCAAAAGTTGAAAACATTAATAAAGCACGATTGTGAAAATTAGGATATTTATCGTGGGGTAGGTAATCTGTATAAAACTGCAGTATATATATATATATATATAAAACATTCCAAATTTTTCTTTCAGTTGAATGTCACTATTCAGTTCAATGCATTACATTTGAAGATTTGAAGGTAATTTATTTATTTCTAGAGAAAATGGAGTAGAAAATATATTGAAATAATCATTTTTTCGAAAAGTGGGTGCACACATAATTTGAAACGTAAATTCTCATGGCATATTAAGATGTTTTTATTTAAATTTTTATTTCAAAATTAAAAGTCAACGAATCGATTGTATATGAAAAATATTGTAAACATTTATTTTTTTAAAATAAAAATGTGTAAATTTAAATATTTCTATAATTTGCACTTTAGACAAGCATGGTATACAATATAACAAATGAATGAAAACATGTTAGTTTCAAATAGAATTACAGAAATAAAAAAAACCTATTATTAGCATTTTACTTTACCGCCATTTGGAAGAGATTCCACCCATTTATATGCACTTGGTAGCATTTTCACCATCACAGTGACCTGCTTGGAAAATTCAGAAACTTTTCTTTTCAATTCGGCTTAAATACAGTTTTCAAATTTTTGGTAAATTTTTGAAAAGAAAAAAAACGTACTCTCGGTTTATACATGGATTGGCTTACATTCAGTAATTGTTGTTTGTTTCAATCAATAAATCAATTCTTTTTATAACACGATTTATAGTACGATTATGATATTGCTACTTTCTTAGAGTACATTATAAAAAGATGCATATTTAGAATACGTTTGTTCTTTCTGCCCCCTTAAAAAGCTATATTCATTAGAAATAATATTGCTTATTAATAAAATTGTGTGACCGCGATAGCTTAGTGGTTATGGTCACGTGTTCGTCGACGGTGTATCTTGAGTTCAACCCACTCACTGGGTAGAGGGTACCGACACATATCAAATATGTAAAGGCTCATACCCGCTGGTGTGGGGTGGTCGTTTGGAGTGGAAGGTGCCAGCTCAGTTGTCGTCCTCGTCACTTGATCGGGGGTTCAAAATTACGATGTCCGTGGGCGATAGTCGTCGTGATGCTTTGTGAGACGTTAATATAACTATCACTCTACTAATAAAATGTTGGAATTAAAATAACTAGATTTTTATTGACACGGAAAGAATAGATCAAAAAATTTTCGGAAACCAACTACCGATTTTTCTGTTTATGTTGTTTCCATACTTTTATTTTATAAATCGATTTTCAGCTGTTCGAAGACTTATTATTTGTCAATACATTCTAAATAGATTATTCGGAGTCGAACAAAATAGAGGAAATATTTCACCCAATGATGTATCCATGGTCAATGGACTTTAAAAAGTTAACAAGTTTTGGTTCTTATCGCACCAGTCGTAAACCAAATCACGCTTCAACGGACAAGTCGACGATTATACTAAAAATATAACTCCTTTCTGCAGTAGTAACTTTCGCTTGTTTCTTTTTTAACCTATTATTTCCTCAAGCATCACGAAATTTCCAGTGTACCTCCTACATTTTGTGGTGTCTATTTTTTATTTTTATTTTTATTATTGAAAATGATGCATGATTGAAAAGTGGTTCGTTCTAACATTGCGAATTCATCTCGTGTTATCTTTCTCGTGGTGTTCCACCATGCAAAAAGGAATGCCTGTGTAATAACATTAAAGATCGCGTGGTGGTCTGTTTGAAGAAAGCCGAAACGGTTTAGAATTATTGAGAAAGATGTTTGTTTAGTCATGAAGATGATGAAGCTCTCTATTGAAACCTTCTGCGTAATGATGATGGTGTAATTTTACTGCATTATCTACTGCTCAGTAAAGGGGGTATTCAAAAGAAGCTAAATGAAAATGTAACATTAAATGGGCAATTAAAATATGAAAGTAAAAGTTTGGTTTAACAAAGAATATATTATGGTATATAAATAAGTACTTAGGAGGACATAGAACATTTGAAAATGAGGGGGGGGGGAGTAAACATATCCATTCTAATCATGCACTCTTTTATCTGATCAACAAGCATTCTTTTTTAGAATGTTCAGAATTTCAGAATTTTAAAGTTTAGCCATACGGGAAGGTTTTCTCTGGTATATAGATAAGGGAAAAAAATTAATTAATTTTTACAGTAAGTCTGCCCTAAGATGAATGAAGTTTAGGCATTTGGAGCTTTTTTTCATGGTAAAAAATCGAAGTAATTTTTATTAAGGAAAAGCAGGTATTTTAGAATTTTTTCATTGCCATATCTACTAACTAGTTACAAGAAAAAACATCAGATACATTGAGCAACTTCTTGAGTATTAATTTTTTTAAAACTTTCTATTGAAATTACAAAGCACTGTAAAGCGAAAAACGGAAAAAGCTAAGACCGGGCCGATTCGACAATTCGTGTAGAGAGGGGGAGGGGGTTATGAAAGGATTTAATGTACATTTTATTATTCTCAGTACTCATTTATCAATAATCATTAGTTTTGGTTATTTATATTGTAAAAATATAGTTTTATTTTGAGTCTTATAATATCATCTAACCAAAACCGAACTAAATCTTTTTTTTTTTTCATTTTCTTTTTTGAAAATTCAATCCCTTATCAATATTAAATTTTGAAATTATTTTTCGTCATATCTCTAAAGTAAGGGTCGTCAACCCGTGGCTTGCTGAAGGCATCTTAGTGGCCCCTTATTCGAATTTAATGCAATTTTTAAAAAAAAAATGCCTTGTCTGCTTTCTGTCGTAAAAAGCGCCATTTTTTTCTGTTATTTTTGATATTTAAAGCATCTTACTGATATGGTTGATATCCATTTGAAATAAAACTTTCTGAAAATGACGATTTATTTAAAGAATTTACTGTGCTTCAAATAATTTTATGTATGAGAAATCTGACTACATAAAATCTCAGAAATTTTCGGAAAAAAGGTGAGATCTTTAAAAGGTTCTTTATCTTCTTTTAAAAGTTATCTTTAGTTCAACTTCCATTTAACCTTTTTGAAACCAATGTACAATTTCAAATCTGCGAACACCATCTCTTCCCTTACAGTCACTTGTAGTCTTGTACAACAAACCAATTTTTTTTTTTACACATACCGTGTTTACTCGAATCTAAGCTGCATCCCAAATTCTCAAAATGTTTTTGTGAAAAAATTTTGTCATTGATTTTAAGCTGCACGCTAATTCTCTACACGTTTTTGAGAAAAAATTAAGGAAAACGAATCTCTATATCCGGTAAAAAAGAAATATTTAAAAAATTTTTAATGAGAAATAATAAAAAATTAATAATTAGTTTATTTTCCAGCAGTGGTGTTTCGGAGAATATTAGCCCCCCCCCCTGCAAAGTGGGGTTTGGGGCCCCAAGCTGTACTTGGAATCAATAAAGCTTTGGGCCCCCTAGAATTCTGCTCCCCCCCCCACTGCGATGCGGGGGATGTACGTTACGCCACTGTTTACCAGTATTAAAAACTTTCAAATACATACATGAGCCTATAATGACACTAACCGTCAGTCATCCTTTTTCATACTTGCGTCATATTGAACACATCTTAATGCTATTACCGTTATCTTTGATGTATAAGTTATTTTAAAAAGTGTATATGACAATAAAAAAATTCCTTTATACGGGCAGACAACGATGTTTAAGATAGACTGAATCCTGGAGATAAATTGCGGAATGGAATAAGTCATCGATGCAAGTGGCCAGAATGGACGGCTACATTTTTTCCTTTAGAAAAAAGGAGGAAAACTCAATTTTTTTTCTCCTTCCAACTAATGTTTTGAATTCGATTCCAAGCAGCACTTGATTTTTCAGCAGCATTAACACTGGAAAAATAGTGCGGCTAAAGATTCGAGTAAATACGGTAAATTTCCTGACAATATTTTTTCAACAGTCGTGTGGCCCACGGATCATTATAAATTTATTAATTTGGTTTTCGAACATTAAAGGTTGAAGACCCTTCTTTTTACACACAGTTAGTTAGGTTCCGATTAATAAGAATTCTTTCTCCATATAACAGCGATCCGCCTTAATACATACATATGCAGTATTTTTAATCTCACACTATATACCGAAAACCTTTGTAGCTTGTAACAAACTATTGTGATAGCGGTCGATTCTTGCTTGTCTCTGAAACCCCTTGTCTACCTGTGAACTCAGCTAGGTGTGTGGGAGAAACTGTGATCCACAGACATGATTTCAATCTAATTAATTTATTTTTATCAAATATCAATCGGACACAATAAAAAACTAATTAAGGTAGGTGATTAAATAGTAGAGCGCGGAGGGGAGATTCTATAACACGGAGATACTACTACGGACCCTCAACTGAATCTAAGACAGCTTAAATACACTCAAATATAACTACGTCGCACACTAATAAGCTAACTTCTAATTAATCAAGCTCACAATACCTGTACTTTTTATGCATCGGATCTTACACTGGAAACTTGCAGGTGATCTCTATCGGGCTTGATCAATGTCGTTGGATCCACGCTCTGTAATCGTTTTCCTGGACAACTCCCCAAGAGCTCTTAATAATTCCACTTTTTTTTCAATCTTCAACTAACAAACTAACTCGCAGACTCTATGCTAACTTCTACTTGCCAACTCCAACTTGCCAATTCCCAAACTTGCGAAAACAGAATTTATATAATATATTTCATTTACATAATCACGCTTTCTTGGTCGGTGAAGGTTGGTTGAATATAATTATTTTTCCCCAGAAGAGTCCCCAATGTGTTAGAATAGTCGCGGATAGAACCGTCACGCTCTTAATTTAAAATTGGAGGGATATCGCATTTTCCGTCCGTCGTGTAGGGAGCTGATATTCATTAAATGTGTTTATAATATTTTAATGCGTTTATAATATTTTAATGCAGTGGTCCTTAATTCCCGGTCCGTGTATCAAATAGTACCGGGCCGCACAAGGACCATTAAATTATTTCCATTTTATTTACTAAGGTATATTTTTTTTCGAGTTTGTGCGACTTTTTATCGAAATCAATTTATAATCTGTAACGTTTGGGTTAGTTGATGGGTAGTTTGAGACTTAAAAATTATTGGTTTATTACGTCTACAGCTATTAGTTACAATGTGTACATTTGGTTACAAGTTATTCTACCCATTGACTATTTCCATTCTACACAAAATTGTTATTTGTGAGGAAGGAGGCAACACAATCTTTATTTCAAGTGTTTCAAATGGACTCTCCACTCTCTTGGGGTGGGGTCGCTTCTTACACCTCGAATTACACTCGGGGTACCGGCTCCCGGGTGGAATCCAGCATTGGTTGTTGGCGTGATGTCAGACGAAAGGACCTCGTGATATTGTAGGGGTGCAAGTGTGGATATTGACGGCGTCATGCTATCTACATAAGGAAGCCGATTTTGCACCTGCGATGGCGAGAAAGCGTTACAATTCCATGTGAAATCCCTTTATATTCATTTTTTGGTGTAACTGTTTTATTCTATAGGCGTGTTTAAATACAATTAAATTAAAACTATTAAATCAAAACAATCCAAAATATAAATAATCAACGTCCCCCGTGGTAAAATTATCAAATGTTGACCGGTCCGCGAAGATAAAAAGGTTGGGAGCACTGTTCCAATGTGATGCGTTGTACTCAAAATCATCGCATTAGCGTGAGGAACCGACTTGTATGTCGTCGTTTATTGACATTGATGAAAAATTTAGTATATTTACATTTATTTGAATGATGTTTAATATGTAATGGAGCTTTTGGACTTAGTGTCATAAAAAAAGATTAACAACCAAAAACAAATCAATTTTGACTATGTAATTAAAATTCTCTTCAGTTGCTTCTCTTTATTATATTATGATGAGTTTAATCTTCTAGCATAATTTTTGAAGTGAAAACTTCCTTAGCGGCGTTGGGCACTTTTTGGTAGGGGAAAATCTTATGGGTTCGCGTCACCGACATGCTCTGACTGGCGCACGCGCAGTGTGCTGGTGCAGCTTAGTTGGATGGGTGAAATCTCGTGCGTTCGCGTCACCGACATGCTCATAGAAGCATATCTGTAGATATACAGCTGACGTATAATGCTATGTAAATCTTAGTGTAATTGAATGGATTTAGTGAAAAGTTCAACGTGTACATACTGTGCATTGCTCGTTGCGATTCCGAGAATGGGCAATACATATTAATGGTTGCCGTTTATATTTCGCCTGGAAAATCTATGAAACAGATACAATTTTTATTCGAAAATTTGATGATTTATACAAAAAAAGGTTCTTAAATACTCGAAAAAAAATTTGGCAAAAAATAAGATAATGTTCCGATAATTTTAAGTGGAGACTTCAATATTAACTTTGAAGATGATAAAAATCTACCACTAATTGATTTTCTAAATGAAACACAATTTAAATATGTCCAATGATCGAAAACTCAGTACTACAAAATATAAAACGACGATCGATGCTATTTTTACGCGATTCTTAAATAAATTTGAATCAAACATTTTCCTTTCTTACTTTAGTTACCATAAGCCTATTGTATCTTTTTTAGAACAAAATATGAAATAATTGAAAGTACAAAAAGTCTAAGTATTGTTGAAGTTAATGATGGCAATCATGCAAAAAATTAAAGTAATGTTAAAAATAAAGTACATTGAAATTTAAGTAAATACAAATAATATCCATAAGTAATATATGATTGTATATTAGTTGTTATTTCAATTGAATTGTATTTATATTTTGCCATGGATCTTGTACACCCCGTAATACATTTGAATAATAAAAAACCATATAAACATGCATTTAGTTGTTGCTCGGAGTGTCAATAGATGTGAAAACCAGATTGATGTTCATAATTTAAATTCTAACATTATGAAATTTCAAATTTTAATACTAAAAGTTCTAAGTTTTCACTTCTATCGGCAGTCTCTATAACTGCCAATTTTTTTTTCTTTTATTGCGTCAATTCAAAGAAGCTTTTTATTTATGGAATAAATCTTATTAATTATCATGGAATTGTTTAAATATAAATAATAAAATTGTAGACACCAAAATAGATTTTTATAGATTTCGCAAGTTGTATAAATGCTTCAGATAACTGAATTAAAAAATTATGTTCAATATTATATCGTGTGATTTGGGGTATATCTTCCGAAAACAAAGGAAATATTTTGGAATTAAATGTGTTTTTATTACAAATATATTTTGCTCATTCCTTATTCATTATTATTGATAAAAATCTGAAGCTCATTTTAATTTTATATTCTTTTATTATAAATTGGGACTGAGATTTTATCAGTCCTTTGACGTGTGTTGCGACATGAATATTTTGAAATTTAAAGATTAAATCGATGACTGAACATTCAAAATCTTAAATGTCAAAAGGAGATAATTGTATTTTAAGAACTGAAATATTTGTTTTCAAAAAATAATTTCAGTACTTTATATTTAATACAAACATAATTATGTGTATTTTTTCCATCATTCATCATGATAGAAAAAGTGATGAAAGTATTGTTTAAAAGCCATTGTGCTCAATACATCAATGTGATTTATCAAGCATGTAGTGATTTACAACGAAATGATTTCTAGAAAGTATTGGACATCTTTTTGTTGCTAAATACTTAGAAAGAAAAAAAAATCTTTTTTTGCAGATTAAAGAATGCTATTCTTTACATAGGGTTTCCTTCTATTATCTCAGATGCCAGAGAATTAAATGAAAGTAAGATATAATAAATATCAGGATGTCAGTTGTGTAATTTGAAGTTGCATTAACGTAAAAATTATCGCCTCTCGAAGTTTCTGGCGATATAATCTGTTGCAGCAATATATTAAACAATAAAAAAATAATGAAACAATCTAGGAAGGAGATCCTTATCACTCTAAATCATTCGTGGAAGAATATTCTAAAAAAACATTTAATCCTAAAATTCAAGAATTTTTGGAAGAATCTCACTTATTAAGAAGTAAGGAATGCCATACAGATGTTTAAAATTGTACTGAAATTTGTTTCTCGCATTTTTTTCTTCTTTAGTAACATTTCCATTTCGATATTTTTTAATGAATTTTTCAAAAATGTTTCATTAAGTTAATTTACAGAGCTCATTATGTATGAGCTTCAATGTTAAATATTTCTCTTATATAGTTCTAGTCTTTACCTATGCTTCTCTGGGTATTTCATGATGAACAAATATATGTTGTTTGCTTGTTCAAATCTAATGAAAAACATTCTTATATTATAAATCTCGCTACTTTTTTAAAAAAAGAACCAGGACTTGAATTTCTAAAATTGAAGTAGAAATATCTTTTAAGCTTCCGTACAACCCCTCTCCCAAAGTGTATTTCCAAAAACAAAAAAAAAAACACATTTATAGTGCATTTTTATTCAAGAAAATATATATGCATGCCACATTTCAAGATTAAAGTCTAAGCCTAATAGTTGAACAACAGAATTTTTTTTATCGATTAGGCCCCTCCGTAACCCCCTCCGGGAAACGATTTCCCTAAAACCCGTTCTTAGCGGTTCAACAACAAAAAAATATGCTCAGCAAATTTCATTACAGTAGGTCTCGTAGTTTCAAAATGGATTTTTCTTTATCTATACGCCCCGGTAATTCCTCGCTCCCCCCCCTAGAAGTTATTAAACAGTTAATAGTTTAAAAAAATAGTTCTTAGCGGATCTCTGTTCATCAAAAGAAACATGCTACCAAATTTTAAGTATGTGAATCTAACAGTTCAAAAACAGGAATTTTTTTTAAAATTTATAACACGATTTTTTATTTGTAATTCATAATTCCCCTTGAGGGTCAATTTTCACAAAAGCCCTTTTGCAGTGGACCTGTAGTCCTTGAAAGGGATGTAACTACCAAATTTCAATTTCGTAGATCTGATAGTTCAAAAACGGGAATATTTATCTATAACGCCCCTTAAGCCCTCGCAGCGCCCATTAGGAGTCAATTTTCTCAATCTTATGTAGCTGACCTCTAATCCTTAAAAGAAACGTGCCTGCCAAATTTCGAGTTTCTTGATCTATAGTTTAAAGCAGGAATATTTTTCTATAACGCCCCTAATTTCTCACAACGGCCCTTGCGGGTCGATTTTCACAGAATCTGTCCTTAGTGGATCTCTACTCTGAGAGGAACATGCCTGCCAAATTTCAAGTATATAGGTCTAATAGTTCCTGAGAACTCGTAATGAGTGAGCGAGTCTCGTTTCTTATATCTATATATATTAAGGAGAAAAGCGACTCACTCATCGCGATATCTCCGGAACTATTAGACCTACGGACTTGAAACTTGATATGCATGTTTTTCTTTAGTAGCGATCCACTGAGAAAGGCTTTTGTAGAAATCACTTCCCAAGGGGGGTGCCAGGAACGGTATAGATAAAAACTCCCGTTGTTTAGTTATTAGACCTATATATTTGAAATTTGGCAGGCATGCTTCTTTTGCTGGGTAGAGATCTACTAATTACGGGTTTCATGAAAATCAACTCCGAAAGATGCGGCGGGGAGGGGGGAGAAGCGAAATCCGTTTTAAATATTCAAGTTCTATCTTTTTTTTTTTTTAAATCAAGAGGCAAGGGCTGTAAGAATGTTTTTAAATACAAACAGTGACGTAACGTACACCCCCGCAAGCCCTGCATCGCGTGGGGGGCAGTGTTCTAGGGAGCCTAAACCTGACTGCCGCCAAGTACTTACCCTTTGTAAAATCCAACTTGAGGGCCCAAAATCTGACTTTGCAGGGTGGCCCAAATGTTCTCCGTTACGCTACTGAATGCAACTGAATCTTAATGCTAGGACTTGGATATAAATCTTAAAACATCCTCTCTAACCATACAATGGCATGGAATACCCAATCAAATGAATGGGTGAAGGCTAGTGTGTCTGTATATATATATTATACACACATGTTAAAACACATGTGACGATAAAATTTTTAAGAAAAAATACAGTGCTTCTATCATTTATGTAGAATTTTTTTTATTAATATGTAATTAATAAAAGGAAGTACGCATGATATTTTTCGTAGCTGAAATTATTTTTGTTTTAAATGACTGATGTATCACTTACTCACTTAAACGTGTCATTTTAATTATTCCTTTCTCGCCTCATGAATCGGCATTTTCCATTCAACAAAATAGCTTCGCATTCTTTTATTTCTATCTTTAGTGTTGAGATTTATACATGGAAAGAAAACTAATTCCTCTTTCATTCAAAGAAAATTCAGATAATTTATATTTATGTTATTCGTAGTTTTATTCCCAAACTAATGCAATCTCTTAATGGTTTCTTAACCCCTTAAGTGCCCCGACGTATATATCCGTCTCGCTCAACCCCGGATTTATGTGTCCAGAACGTAAATATCCGTCCCTTCCGAAATATTACTCTTTTCTTTGAGCTGTTGTCAGTAAAATATTGGAATGCAAAAAAATGACCTTGACGGTTCTCGGAAAAGATTTACTTATTTCACAAAAAAATTTGCTTATTTGGGCCTTTTCTTTTCCCCGCCTGAACCTAGAAAAATCTAGGAATTTTATTTTTGAAGTTTTGAGGAAAACAAATTACAAGTATTGCTATAAAAATTACCCAAAATTTGAGATAAATTCAAACCACGTTTTTTACGAATTATTTAAGATTTATTTCTTTGTTATAAATTACCAGAAATGACAAATGTATAGTTAACTGCTTTTTCGAAATCTGAGCTTAAGTGCTTAAAATTCCTTTCTACAGAGTCCGATATAAACGTCACTCCTAAGGAATGTTCCCCGAAAAATTGATCAAATCCATCACGGAAGACATATACAGAAAGAGACGATTTCGTAAGAAACAACTCTATTTCACGCTTTAACTTTCCCTGTCACTCTTGCCGAGGAAAAACAAGTTAACAATTTCAAAACCTGGAGTATGATTAAAGAGTGGGTCAGTCCCATGGACTAACATCCCAGTGGGGTCAACCTCCTTGGAGGAAGGACATCCTTCGCAAGGCCGGTGCTACCAGAACATCCTTCTCAACCCCCTCTTCAAAAGGTCATCCCTTGGCGAGTAATCTTTGGCGACGTGACTAAACTGTAGTATTTCCGAATGTGCAGTGCTTGGGGCCAAATCGTGTAGCAAGACGGACGCTTAATATCTGGGTAGTCGGGCAACTGGGACATTTATCACGTTTTGAGATGGGAAATATTTACTGATAGCATTGGCGCTGGATGCTACCTGTTGTTTATACCTTTTTTGCTGCAAGAGGATTTATGATTTGACTTTTACGGTCATTCAACGCTGTAATGCACACAAGTACTGTACTTAGTTTTGGTTGTGATTCTGAAAATGACCGGGACAAGTTATAAAGGAATTGTGCTTAAATTTTGATATTAGAATAATACAACTATTCTCATTTTTTTTCTCTCTCAAAGATCTAAGCAATTGATCATAAGCTAATGCATATTTGAATTGAATTAGTTTTTGTGTTTCGCCAAATAAATATGACTTTTTAAAAATATTTGGCTCTAAGAGATTTTTTAAATTTTATATGTAGAAAATTTATATCTGTGTGTGTCTCTCTCTCTGTATCTGTTTCTCTTTCTTTTTGTGCGTAAGTGTATTTGTGTGTTTCTGTGCATCTGTCTCTCTCTGTGTATCTCTATGCGTGTATAAGTGTATCTATGTATGTGAGTGTCTCTGCATCTCTCTCTCTGTGTATCTCTATGCGTGTATAAGTGTATCTTTCTGTGTGTGTATGAGTGTATCTCTGTGCATCTCTCTCTCTGTATCTATATGTGTGTATGAGTGTATCTCTGTGTGTGTATGAGTGTATCTCTGTGTGTGTATGAGTGTATCTCTGTGTGTGTATGAGTGTATCTCTGTGTGTGTATGAGTGTATCTCTGTGTGTGTATGAGTGTATCTCTCTGTGTGTGTATGAGTGTATCTCTATGTGTGTATGAGTGTATCTATGTGTGTGTGTATGAGTGTATCTCTCTGTGTGTGTATGAGTGTATCTCTCTGTGTGTGTATGAGTGTATCTCTCTGTGTGTGTATGAGTGTATCTCTCTCTGTGTGTATGCTCCTCAGGGGGCTCACCTTCTATAGGTGAGTACGGGTGTCACAATCCCGAGGTGCCCTGGCGATCTTTTCCTTTTTCCAAGGGGTTTACTGTCTTTGGTAAACACGGACTTCACGAACCCGGGGTACCCTAGTGATCCTTCTCTATTTTCGACCCTCTTTCTTGTCATTCAATTCATTCTTTCTTTCTCTCTTCCCGTTTAGACCACAGATATTAAAACAAATGTTTGGCGCAGTACAGCCGAAATCGGCTCTTGCGCCAATAAATCCCAAAATCACTCACTCTGTGTGTGTATGAGTGTATCTCTCTCTATGTGTGTATGAGTGTATCTCTCTATGTGTGTATGAGTGTATCTCTCTGTGTGTGTATGAGTGTATCTCTCTGTGTGTATGAGTGTATCTCTCTGTGTGTGTATGAGTGTATCTCTCTGTGTGTGTATGAGTGTATCTCTCTGTGTGTGTATGAGTGTATCTCTCTGTGTGTGTATGAGTGTATCTCTCTGTGTGTGTATGAGTGTATCTCTCTGTGTGTGTATGAGTGTATCTCTCTCTGTGTGTATGAGTGTATCTCTCTGTGTGTGTATAAGTGTATCTCTCTGTGTGTGTATAAGTGTATCTCTCTGTGTGTGTATAAGTGTATCTCTCTGTGTGTGTATAAGTGTATCTCTCTGTGTGCGTATAAGTGTATCTCTCTGTGTGCGTATGAGTATATCTCTCTGTGTGCGTATGAGTATATCTCTCTGTGTGCGTATGAGTATATCTCTCTGTGTGCGTATGAGTATATCTCTCTGTGTGCGTATGAGTGTATCTCTCTGTGTGCGTATGAGTGTATCTCTCTGTGTGTGTATGAGTGTATCTCTGTGTGTGTGTGTATGAGTGTATCTCTCTGTGTGTGTGTATGAGTGTATCTCTGTGTGTGTGTATGAGTGTATCTCTGTGTGTGTGTATGAGTGTATCTCTGTGTGTGTGTATGAGTGTATCTCTGTGTGTGTATGAGTGTATCTCTGTGTGTGTATGAGTGTATCTCTGTGTGTGTGTATGAGTGTATCTCTGTGTGTGTGTATGAGTGTATCTCTGTGTGTGTGTATGAGTGTATCTCTGTGTGTGTGTATGAGTGTATCTCTCTGTGTGTGTATGAGTGTATCTCTCTGTGTGTGTATGAGTGTCTCTCTGTGTGTGTGTATGAGTGTATCTCTGTGTGTGTGTATGAGTGCATCTCTCTCTGTGTGTATGAGTGCATCTCTCTCTGTGTGTATGAGTGTATGTCTCTGTGTGTGTATGAGTGTATGTCTCTGTGTGTGTATGAGTGTATCTCTGTGTGTGTGTATGAGTGTATCTCTGTGTGTGTGTATGAGTGTATCTCTCTGTGTGTGTATGAGTGTATGTCTCTGTGTGTGTATGTCTCTGTGTGTGTATGTCTCTGTGTGTGTGTATGTCTGTGTGTGTATGAGTGTGTCTCTCTGTGTGTGTATGAGTGTGTCTCTCTGTGTGTGTATGAGTGTGTCTCTGTGTGTGTATGAGTGTGTCTGTGTGTGTGTGTATGAGTGTGTGTATGAGTGTCTCTCTGTGTGTGTATGAGTGTCTCTCTGTGTGTGTATGAGTGTGTGTGTATCTATGTGTGTGTATGAGTGTACCTCTCTCTGTATCTCTGTTCGTCTCTCTTTGCCCATCTGACACTCCCTCTATGTTGGGCTGCCTCTGTCTGTCTTTCTTATCTCTGTGTGATTGATCATGTTCATTTACAGTAAAACAATTAATGAATGAGACTGTCAACATTTAGACGCTTCAAGTTAGGACAATTTAATATTTAAATGACAACTGCATTAATATTAACTTCCTCTTAACTTTCTTTTAACTTTTTTGAATATCATAAACAAAACAAGTGACTATCTTTTATTTTTATCGAATTAAATCGTCAAGGTTGCAATGAAAATAAAAATACATTTGATAAATGGACAGTTTCTCCGAACTATTCTAAAGCTTACTATAAGTAGCTTTATTTTTATTTGTTTGAATTTATTTAATATTTATACAAGCAAAATATTTCTCAGGAGACAAAAGCAATGAAACATTTAAAACTATTTACACTTTTCCAATTTTTAGTTCAAACAAATTTAAGTACTCTCCAAAAGATCATAAATCAGCTATTGAGGATCATAAAATAAAGTAATATGTTGATCAGAAATTAAAATAAAATTAGTTTTCCTTTATTCCGAATAATTTATTGAATTTTTGACATAATATCGTTAAAAAATTAAACTTTTTTTTATGAATGATCCAAACTTGTGATTTCAAACGTAGTCAAAATATCCCGAAATCTACCAGGATTAAAATAAATAATATCTCATGTTATCTGTGCTGTTTCAGGATCTGTACTTTGTTAAGAACAGAGAATTATTCATACAATTTGATTCAGTATAGATTCAGTAATGATTCAAATGATTATTAGAGAGCAAACAATATTATATATGTACTATTTCTTTTTAATTTATGGTTAATTTTATGCCTAGTTCTGCATGGTGACGTATAATTCATTGGGTAAAACAAGCATGTACCCGAGAGCATAAGAACCCCCTGAGCTAGTATCTTCGACGAGGAAGTCTATTTTTTCTCTTCCAGTAGGGTTTAAATGCATATTTAGTCCAAGGTTTCATAATTGAATGATGCTTTGGGTGATATCTGAGGACTTGTATATCGAATTCTTAATATGAAATCTGAATTTTAATTTTACATGAAAATTGGTTCGACTGAATATTTTTAGTGTGATATTTACTTTAATTATGCACCATAAGTAGCCCCTCTCAAAAATCTACTTTTTCTACATAAGCACGATGTTTCGATGTTTTTGACTCTCAGGTTCAGAGAAAGCTTCCTTTTTTTTGTTATGAAGTTTTTGTCTTTAGTATATATAAATGATCCATCCTGAGAGGAAGGAGGGATATGTAATTATATTTCCCTTTTTTTAAAATCCTTTTACCTTTTTTTCTTGCCTTTTCAGAGTTTTATGTAGATTACAGACAGTGGCGTCTTAAAACTTCTTGAGACTCTGGGCCCTATGCCAAAGTAGGCTCCAACTGCGACCCTTTTGCTCAGATAATATGTAGAATAAGTTATCAATTACTTGTAAAAACGATAACCCGTAACAAATAAATATGCATGGCTCACAATCTCATTAACCTAGGACAGGGACGACTGACATCACACAATACAAGCTTGCCACTGTTGCTAGTTGATATTTTGCTCGAAATTCCCAGTTTTTCGGAGAACACGTCTGGCAATAACATTTGACGATTAAAATTATTCGGATCATTATCTTATTGAGACCAAATCAAGATCAAGATGAACCCCCTTCCCCCTAAGGCCGGGAGCTTTAAAACGACCCTGACTACAGATGTACTTTTTTCCTTTCATAAATTAAGTTAATTGTGCAGTTTTACTCAATTAGTTTTTTTGCGTCAATAAAGTCACCATTCCCACAAAACTCTAGAAGTACAACCCTCATGAATGCATTCAGTCTGAGGTGGGTTAGCTACATGAATCCCGATGGTCAAACGATTTGGAATCCGCATAGAGAATACACGTTTTCAAATGTATTGGCCCACAATAGTTATTCGTTAGGACACAAGGGAATTTCTGTACTAGAAATTTACAAACATACTGTATACAATGTACACATTTTTACAAATCCACTTGCATTAAGATCTGTGAGGGAACCCTTTTCGGTCATCTGACTAAAAGAGTTCAATCTATTGAACCGTCCTAATGTACCACTAATCATTGGTATGTGTTTTCTTGAAGGCAATGGCAAAAGAACTCTAACAAAAACACCAAAAAAACCATAAATTTTCAAACGTCTGATTCAGCCTTTTTATTATTCAGTTTTTCCCATCATCCTCATGTGGCATTGCACTACAGGTGAGTGTGGTTTGGCTGCAAAAAAACAAAAGTGTAATGATTATTCCCAATTGAGACCGGTCGCCAAATTGGTACTTTGGCGTCGCTAAAGGCATAATAAGCTATTATCGGTTCATCTATTAAAAAGGGGTTGTTGGTCATTAAGCCTGACTGGCCACTTTTTTTGGCCACAAACACATCCTCATGATGGACTGTGTGCCCGTGTGTCTATCAATATTTTGTTTCTGGACTCGCTTTTTTTTTAGGATTCTTGTTACCGATGTTGCGTGGCTAGTTGACTCCTTTACACAATATTTGGACACATGAATATCGCTATTAGTTTTGTAAAATCTGTTATTAGTTTGGGTGAATCATTTTCCAGCATGCGGATTTCGATCAACAGCCTTTTATGAATGCTAGTTAAGGGATTACGCATTTGTTCTAACTATGCATGCATGTGTTGAGTTTCTTTTGTTGATGTAACAACCAGTACTTTTTAAACAACAATAGTAATAAATTATAATATGGGTATGCGTTTTTTCTCAAGTAATATTTAAATGAGTGTGATGGACATTTGCTTCTTGGAACACAATGACTTAATTCATAAATTGGCTGATATACTGAGGTTTAAAAAAGATTTGACAAAAACAAGAATGTAAATGTCTTTCTATTACAAATTTCAGAGAAAAGAATCTGTGTAATGCTGATAACACACTCGGCTAGCTAATATTCATTTAGGTTTATTCACATGAACATCACAGCACAGGAAAAAGAAAAAGGAATAGGTATTGCGTTACAAAAATGACTGACTATCTAACAGCCTACCTGCTGCTAGCCCTAGGAATAGAATTAAACTGAAAGTCTGGGTCCCACTAAGGGAACTTTGTTGGATCCGTTACATTTGATATTTACAAACAGTAGTAAGCTTTTTTATGAACATTCGCAACTTTTAACCTTCGATTAATGTAAGGAAATTTTTATATGTTTAGCATTAATTTAATTGTAGAATATTGACCTCTGCTAGGACATAATTTTAACTACCTTATTCAATTGTTAGGTTACTAAGTAAGACATATACAACTACCTATTATGCAGTTATATATATCTTTACTGAGCCTTGTACAACTAGACTGAACAGGAATTTCCCCTCTCTGAATTAATACTTAATATTAGTTTCATCTGATAGCATTTTTGGAAAGGATATTCAGATAGAATAAAAAGTAAAATGGATGCATGGAAATATTATTTCACACAATGTAATTAATCTTTAACATTTGAAGTAATGTAAAGAAAAAGAATTTACATTTTCATTTTTCTGGTAAGAAATACATTGAGACAAATTTAATAATAATTTAAATTTAGTTATTAGAATAATTAAATTTATGAATAAATTGTAAGAGTTAAAAATATAGTCCAGCACCATATATAGAAAGGAAAATGGAAAATTGCAAGGAAAATCGCTTTCTCTATTTTGTCACTTAATATTGTGCTTCTGTCATATGTCTATACATATTTATATTAATTGTAACTATTCAATAAAAAGTAACTAAAATAAAAAACTTTCTTTGTTGACCTAAGTAGGAATTGACTTAATTTTTTTTTTAATATTACTTGTTTTTAAGTAAATTTACAGGTAAAATTTATCATTAAATTTCGAATTAAACAAGTTAGGTATATTCGTAAATCGAAACATGATAAACGTAAAAAATATTAAAATGTAATATACCTAGTCCTTTCTTAATACTCTACGTTGCAATTAATAAACAATAAATACATATTACTGTGTGCAAATTGTAATTATTCTTGATGGTGAACAATAAATTTCGATAACATACTTTTCATAATAGACACAATTTATATTGTAATTTATCATAAACATTTTATAGCGGGTTCTTAACCCGTTTCCTACTCTCTCCCTCCCAAAGTGGCTCTTACGGACTCTTGGGGATCCTTTAGAATATTATGGGGGGGGGGAGGGCGTTGGAAATTAATTTAAGGGGTGCACGAAAGGTGTTAAATGAACATACATATTTGTAACCCATTTCCATTATTGTGAAAGTTAAAATAAATTAGTCGTATATAATTTTGACGTGTTAAAAAAAATTTAGAGTAAATATTAAAAATTTTAGAATAAAATTTTTTAAATAGGTAGACATATAAAGTACAAGTAAGGACAAGCATCATACGATGGAAGTTGGGCCAATATCAACTTGTTTAAAATATGGCAGTTTAAATTAATCGTATGTTTATTTCATCAACAGTTTAATTTTGTTTTGCTTATGATCCCAATAAGTGAAGTAAATGCAACAAAAACTTCTTAGTTTTAAACAGAAAGCAGTATTATTCTTTGTAATATTACGAGGATAATCATGTCAATGGTTTACCCATTTCATTGAAAAAAATGTATTTCTATATTTTAATGCAAAAGCTATAATTTTAATAAATATTATTTCTGATATTACGATGCTTTGTTGGTGTAACCTTCTCGAAGGGAAGGAATGAAAGTTGCCAGAGACTGAGCCAGGTTGGACTTCTAAACGATAGATGGTGACACCTATCTCCACCTCCACAATTTAGGCATGGAACTGGAGGGGAGGGAAATATTCTCTAGCCCCCTGCACCCATAGTTTCTACTGTGACAGCCCACAAGACTTTCGGACACATTGATTTAACGAGCACGTACTCCGTGTGTACTCGGAAGGTATTTGGTGGCATTGGGCATCAAACCCAGGCCTTCCGGTCTGGAGTCCGATGCTCTAACCACTAGGCTACCCATGGCCCATCACGATGCTTTATTTTACTATTTTTGCGACAATTTACCATTTAATACATCAAAGTTAAATTTTTAATTTTACTATTATACACTGAAATAGTCTTTTGGTAAAAAATTGGGTCCATGGGCACAGTAAGTCTGGGAACCATTACTCTAGAGAAATCTATGTATAGATTATTTTTGAATGATTTGAGAACTTTGCCTTTTGTGAGGGAACCCTTTATATATGCATATTAGGTTGCCTATTTAAAATTGCAATGTGGTGGAATTTAAGATTGTAATTGTAAGGAGAGGTTTTTCTGCATTCAAATGCAAAGATTCCATTTCATTATTTGTTTATGGAATTGACAAGTTAGATTAAAACTCGTGATGCTGTGTGTGATTGATGTGCGAACTTATGCTCGATTTGGAACCTGCTTGGCTGTAATTCAAAATTTCATATAAAAGCTAAGAAAATCTTTACAATTATTGTTAGGTTTTAAGGTTTGTTTCATTCTCATCAGTTATTTCTGTGAAAATATCAATATACTAAGATATATAGATTTAATAAAGCTATTGAGTTTAACAATATCTCTTGATTTATCTTTTCAACATATATACGATCTCCGGTTTGTTTCAATTTGTGATATAATAAAGAAGAAACCTATAGAAAGAAGTTCTAGAAAAAGAATATTCTTGAAGAACTTCTTAGAACAAAATTTTTAGAAAAAGAATATTCTTGAAGATCTTTTTAAAGATCCCATCCTCTTAAAATAGAAGTCCTAGAAGAAGAATATTTATGAACTTCTTAGAATAGAAGTTCTCTCTGAAGTAGTTTTGATTATAATAATAGAGATAGTGATTTAATATTCCCCCCTCATCTGAGTAGTCATAGATCCCCCTACAGGCCTTTAGTTTCCATAAGATTTATGGACTCCTGTCGGAAATGGTATTTTTATATCTTTTATTTGTTCAACCACCCTTTAATTACCTTGCTTAAGTTGTATGGAAAAACTATTAAAATAACTTTTTCTAATAAATTATAACTTTCGATTAAGAACCTACTTTTTCTTTACTTGGATACGAATGCATTGACCCTCACTCAGTTATAAAGTACGTATGCCATAATTACCTCAACAGGTCAATCCAGCATTTCTTTGAAAAGACAGACTTGGTGGTCACTTCTTTTACAGTGCACCTTATTTGAAAGTTACAAAGTGAGTTTCACAAAAGAGGCCGCATTATGAATATTTAATTCCATCCCAACCTGGCAATTCTAAGGGGCATTTATCAATCACAGGAAACTAGAATGAAAATGTCACTTGGACGGGAGACTTTACCACTTGCAAAGTGTTTAATTAACAATAATGCAGCGATTTCCTTTCGATTCTGTAATTGCTTCGGGATATTCAAAAGAGACATTCTGCAAGATTTGGCAAGGATGCCTGCCATTTATTAAAATAATTAGGTTCTCAAATATATATATTCTGTTTCAACCCGTAATTGGAATGGAAATGTGCAGGGAATGTGAACTGAATTTTTGATTACTGTATGCAGAATACACAGGTGCTGATCTAATCTACTCGATGGAGTTGAAGTATTTGAAACACTTGTTCCTGGTGATTCATCATGGAAGAATGTGTAGTATCCAAATGAAAATGCTGATAAGAATTAGTTTTATTAGGTTGTATGCCTCCAACTTTTTGGTCTTAATATGATTTTAAAATAATACTGTATAAGGAAAATACCATCATTCTTTTTATACATAATTCATGAATAACTTACGATGCAAGATTGATTACTTGCTAAAATAGCTTACTTACAGCATAAGACTAGTTTTTAGAATAACTTATTACGCAAAAGGATAAAAAAAAATTCGCTGAATTGTTAGGTTAATTTCTGACTACCTTAAAATTGTCGCAAGTTTGAAGAATCATTTTAAGCACTTATCCAAACAGACAGAGCCTAGATTTCTAATAAAATCTGATTTACGTAAGATGGGTACTAAAATTCATAAAAAAAAGAACTTGGAAAAGAATATTAAGAACATTAAAGAACCGAAAAAAATATTATTTACTGATTCTAATAAAGGAATCAATATCGCGAAATATTTCGAAAACCTACTTATTTTCTTGTAATGTTATTACCAGATGAAAATCTTCATTAGATTAAAATCATGGTATGGATAGTATGTATTTCTAGTGAAGACACAGAAATGTTGATTCATGTCGCCCTATGTAAATGCGCTTATTAACAAGTAATATTTCTAGTATTTCTAATTTAAAATTTGCATCTTTTCTGAAGTACATAAATATAGAGGCACATATTTAAAAACTTAATCAGTTTTTTTTGCAGCTTTTTCAATGAAAGAATTTGAAAATTATTCTTGGGATTTTTGGATAAAATAAAAACGTACTTTCACTTTTCATTTATCAAATCCTTTTTTTATGTAGCTTTTGAACTGGACATTTTCGGCAAAGTATTTACCATTTAAAAAATTACCGTATTATATACCGTAAAATCCGGGGTATACCGCACACCGGTGAATAACGCGCACTTACACTTTCAAGTTGCATTTTTTGATTTTTAGGTATAACGCACATCCCCTTTTTTACGAAGGAACCCGAAATTTTTGTTTCCAATTCTATTATGTTTTGAAGTAATTTATTCGAGGTATCCCAGGGTCTTGAAAAAAAATAGTATACTACTAGAACTACAACACTTTAAGTTCATAAGGAATGTCATTTCTTTTTTAAATAAATAGTTTTCCAATTTATGTAAAAGTCTAATTTTTTTTTCCTTTTTATAATCTTTTTTTTTAATTTTGAAGCTATTATTTTTATACCCGGCGTATATATATATATAACGCGTATCCGTAAATTTCGATCGAAATGTTTTTGTTAAAAATGTGCGTTAAGTGCGCGCTGTTTTATGTTAACGCGGATTTTACAGTAGGATTATAACCAATCGAAAAAGAAATTAAAGGGTGCTGAGGGATCTGCCTTTCAGGTCACCCCCTCCCCTTTGTGTGCGCCACTGTTAGTTGACTCTGTCTTTCATGTTTGCAGTTTTATGATCAGGTCATTTTAGAAACATTTCAATAAAAACAAAAAAATTAAGGAAAAAACTTATAAATTTGGGAGGAAGGTATACACATTTCAATCTAGTCAATTTAATTCATATTTTAATTTGTGAAAAATATAAATCTATCCTCATGATTTGGATTACAAAAATGTTCAACAAAATTTAGTCAAAACATTTAGTAAAAGAAACTAGAGTTTTAAAATATTATGTACATTAAAATCCATAATGATATTTACTATTGAAATTATGTAAGAAATGTAAAAATCTATTTGTGGGCTTAAATATTTATGTTTGAACTGTATTTTTTTTACAAAAATATAAATCTTTATTTCTGTAATAGCAAAAAAAAAAAGAATTTTTCTTTTTTAATCACTTGATACGATGACTAAAATTTAAGTTTAAAATAAAGATAAATTCTATGTGATCAATTTTAGCAGCAGGTCTTAAGATGTTAGTTTTTTTTTTCTCTTTACCAGATATTTGGTTATTTGTATAGTTAAAAAAAATGAAAACTATTTTTTGAATCTCCCACAAATTTTACAAGCTCCATGGCTCTGTGTATCATATGTAAACAGTATTATATATTCAAGGACTTTTAAGTAAAATTACGATCTCTAAAAGCCCCAAATTACACTCTAAAAGGGAAAATTATTTTTGGAAACTTTTATGTGAATTTAGCTTGAGATAATACATTACGAAAGGCTTGCACTGGAATGAGCCATTGTGTTTGTCTGGTTGTGTCCAGTTATGGTCGATTCAGTAAATCTTAAAATTTTATGTTGATGCGTTTGAAATGTGCTTCTAAATAATAAGTCTTATTTTGTCATGAAAA
>BMAO01038208.1:0-11311 GCA_019973975.1 Trichonephila clavata
GATTTAAAGTATGTTTCTTGAAATCTGGTTTGGATCTTCTGGCTTTGTTAGTGATATTATTTTGTATTATCAATTTTATTATGCCATGTATTTCTTTCATTTTATGCTACTATGTATTTTCTGGCATTAATTTTGGCTGCTTCGCGCCAATTAATGTATGAATCTCTATTTAATGTACGTTTGTATGTTATTTATTAGCAAATGCTTATAACTATTGTTGTAATATATGTTGTTACAATGTGTAGTTATTTTATCAATACTTTCTTCACATTTAATTGTGTTTTATTCTGTCTTGTGTTGTGTATTTATAGTAGTTTGTTTTATTGTTTTATATATGGTTTTAGTTGTTTCTATTTAATTGTAATTTTTATTTTATCCCAGAATTTTTGTCTTCATGTTTTTTTGGTATTTATATTTAGTTGATTTAAAGTATGTTTCTTGAAATCTGTTTGGATCTTCTGGCTTTGTTAGTGATATTATTTTGTATTATCAATTTTATTATGCCATGTATTTCTTTCATTTTATGTTACTATGTATTTTCTGGCATTAATTTTGGCTGCTTCGCGCCAATTAATGTATGAATCTCATTAATGTACGTTTGTATGTTATTTATTAGCAAAATGCTTATAACTATTGTTGTAATATATGTTGTTACAATGTGTAGTTATTTTATCAATACTTTCTTCACATTTAATTGTGTTTTATTCTGTCTTGTGTTGTGTATTTATAGTAGTTTGTTTTATTGTTTTATATATGGTTTTAGTTGTTTCTATTTAATTGTAATTTTTATTTTATCCAGATATTTTGTCTTCATGTTTTTTTGGTATTTATATTTAGTTGATTTAAAGTATGTTTCTTGAAATCTGGTTTGGATCTTCTGGCTTTGTTAGTGATATTATTTTGTATTATCAATTTTATTATGCCATGTATTTCTTTCATTTTATGTTACTATGTATTTTCTGGCATTAATTTTGGCTGCTTCGCGCCAATTAATGTATGAATCTCTAATGTACGTTTGTATGTTATTTATTAGCAAAATGCTTATAACTATTGTTGTAATATATGTTGTTACAATGTGTAGTTATTTTATCAATACTTTCTTCACATTTAATTGTGTTTTATTCTGTCTTGTGTTGTGTATTTATAGTAGTTTGTTTTATTGTTTTATAAATGGTTTTAGTTGTTTCTATTTAATTGTAATTTTTATTTTATCCCAGATATTTTGTCTTCATGTTTTTTTGGTATTTATATTTAGTTGATTTAAAGTATGTTTCTTGAAATCTGGTTTGGATCTTCTGGCTTTGTTAGTGATATTATTTTGTATTATCAATTTTATTATGCCATGTATTTCTTTCATTTTATGTTACTATGTATTTTCTGGCATTAATTTTGGCTGCTTCGCGCCAATTAATGTATGAATCTCTATTTAATGTACGTTTGTATGTTATTTATTAGCAAAATGCTTATAACTATTGTTGTAATATATGTTGTTACAATGTGTAGTTATTTTATCAATACTTTCTTCACATTTAATTGTGTTTTATTCTGTCTTGTGTTGTGTATTTATAGTAGTTTGTTTTATTGTTTTATATATGGTTTTAGTTGTTTCTATTTAATTGTAATTTTTATTTTATCCAGATATTTTGTCTTCATGTTTTTTTGGTATTTATATTTAGTTGATTTAAAGTATGTTTCTTGAAATCTGGTTTGGATCTTCTGGCTTTGTTAGTGATATTATTTTGTATTATCAATTTTATTATGCCATGTATTTCTTTCATTTTATGTTACTATGTATTTTCTGGCATTAATTTTGGCTGCTTCGCGCCAATTAATGTATGAATCTCTATTTAATGTACGTTTGTTTGTTATTTATTAGCAAAATGCTTATAACTATTGTTGTAATATATGTTGTTACAATGTGTAGTTATTTTATCAATACTTTCTTCACATTTAATTGTGTTTTATTCTGTCTTGTGTTGTGTATTTATAGTAGTTTGTTTTATTGTTTTATATATGGTTTTAGTTGTTTCTATTTAATTGTAATTTTTATTTTATCCAGATATTTTGTCTTCATGTTTTTTTGGTATTTATATTTAGTTGATTTAAAGTATGTTTCTTGAAATCTGGTTTGGATCTTCTGGCTTTGTTAGTGATATTATTTTGTATTATCAATTTTATTATGCCATGTATTTCTTTCATTTTATGTTACTATGTATTTTCTGGCATTAATTTTGGCTGCTTCGCGCCAATTAATGTATGAATCTCTATTTAATGTACGTTTGTATGTTATTTATTAGCAAAATGCTTATAACTATTGTTGTAATAGATGTTGTTACAATGTGTAGTTATTTTATCAATACTTTCTTCACATTTAATTGTGTTTTATTCTGTCTTGTGTTGTGTATTTATAGTAGTTTGTTTTATTGTTTTATATATGGTTTTAGTTGTTTCTATTTAATTGTAATTTTTATTTTATCCCAGATATTTTGTCTTCATGTTTTTTTGGTATTTATATTTAGTTGATTTAAAGTATGTTTCTTGAAATCTGGTTGGATCTTCTGGCTTTGTTAGTGATATTATTTTGTATTATCAATTTTATTATGCCATGTATTTCTTTCATTTTATGTTACTATGTATTTTCTGGCATTAATTTTGGCTGCTTCGCGCCAATTAATGTATGAATCTCTAATGTACGTTTGTATGTTATTTATTAGCAAAATGCTTATAACTATTGTTGTAATATATGTTGTTACAATGTGTAGTTATTTTATCAATACTTTCTTCACATTTAATTGTGTTTTATTCTGTCTTGTGTTGTGTATTTATAGTAGTTTGTTTTATTGTTTTATGTATGGTTTTAGTTGTTTCTATTTAATTGTAATTTTTATTTTATCCCAGATATTTTGTCTTCATGTTTTTTTGGTATTTATATTTAGTTGATTTAAAGTATGTTTCTTGAAATCTGGTTTGGATCTTCTGGCTTTGTTAGTGATATTATTTTGTATTATCAATTTTATTATGCCATGTATTTCTTTCATTTTATGTTACTATGTATTTTCTGGCATTAATTTTGGCTGCTTCGCGCCAATTAATGTATGAATCTCTATTTAATGTACGTTTGTATGTTATTTATTAGCAAAATGCTTATAACTATTGTTGTAATATATGTTGTTACAATGTGTAGTTATTTTATCAATTCTTTCTTCACATTTAATTGTGTTTTATTCTGTCTTGTGTTGTGTATTTATAGTAGTTTGTTTTATTGTTTTATATATGGTTTTAGTTGTTTCCATTTAATTGTAATTTTTATTTAATCCAGATATTTTGTTTTCATGTTTTTTGGTATTTATATTTAGTTGATTTAAAGTATGTTTCTTGAAATCTGGTTTGGATCTTATGGCTTTGTTAGTGATATTATTTTGTATTATCAATTTTATTATGCCATGTATTTCTTTCATTTTATGTTACTATGTATTTTCTGGCATTAATTTTGGCTGCTTCGCGCCAATTAATGTATGAATCTCTATTTAATGTACGTTTGTATGTTATTTATTAGCAAAATGCTTATAACTATTGTTGTAATATATGTTGTTACAATGTGTAGTTATTTTATCAATACTTTCTTCACATTTAATTGTGTTTTATTCTGTCTTGTGTTGTGTATTTATAGTAGTTTGTTTTATTGTTTTATTATGGTTTTAGTTGTTTCTATTTAATTGTAATTTTTATTTTATCCCAGATATTTTGTCTTCATGTTTTTTTGGTATTTATATTTAGTTGATTTAAAGTATGTTTCTTGAAATCTGGTTTGGATCTTCTGGCTTTGTTAGTGATATTATTTTGTATTATCAATTTTATTATGCCATGTATTTCTTTCATTTTATGTTACTATGTATTTTCTGGCATTAATTTTGCTGCTTCGCGCCAATTAATGTATGAATCTCATTTAATGTACGTTTGTATGTTATTTATTAGCAAAATGCTTATAACTATTGTTGTAATATATGTTGTTACAATGTGTAGTTATTTTATCAATACTTTCTTCACATTTAATTGTGTTTTATTCTGTCTTGTGTTGTGTATTTATAGTAGTTTGTTTTATTGTTTTATATATGGTTTTAGTTGTTTCTATTTAATTGTAATTTTTATTTTATCCCAGATATTTTGTCTTCATGTTTTTTTGGTATTTATATTTAGTTGATTTAAAGTATGTTTCTTGAAATCTGGTTTGGATCTTCTGGCTTTGTTAGTGATATTATTTTGTATTATCAATTTTATTATGCCATGTATTTCTTTCATTTTATGTTACTATGTATTTTCTGGCATTAATTTTGGCTGCTTCGCGCCAATTAATGTATGAATCTCTAATGTACGTTTGTATGTTATTTATTAGCAAAATGCTTATAACTATTGTTGTAATATATGTTGTTACAATGTGCAGTTATTTTATCAATACTTTCTTCACATTTAATTGTCTTTTATTCTGTCTTGTGTTGTGTATTTATAGTAGTTTGTTTTATTGTTTTATGTATGGTTTTATTTGTTTCTATTTAATTGTAATTTTTATTTTATCCCAGATATTTTGTCTTCATGTTTTTTTGGTATTTATATTTAGTTGATTTAAAGTATGTTTCTTGAAATCTGGTTTGGATCTTCTGGCTTTGTTAGTGATATTATTTTGTATTATCAATTTTATTATGCCATGTATTTCTTTCATTTTATGTTACTATGTATTTTCTGGCATTAATTTTGGCTGCTTCGCGCCAATTAATGTATGAATCTCTATTTAATGTACGTTTGTATGTTATTTATTAGCAAAATGCTTATAACTATTGTTGTAATATATGTTGTTACAATGTGTAGTTATTTTATCAATACTTTCTTCACATTTAATTGTGTTTTATTCTGTCTTGTGTTGTGTATTTATAGTAGTTTGTTTTATTGTTTTATATATGGTTTTAGTTGTTTCTATTTAATTGTAATTTTTATTTTATCCAGATATTTTGTCTTCATGTTTTTTGGTATTTATATTTAGTTGATTTAAAGTATGTTTCTTGAAATCTGGTTTGGATCTTCTGGCTTTGTTAGTGATATTATTTTGTATTATCAATTTTATTATGCCATGTATTTCTTTCATTTTATGTTACTATGTATTTTCTGGCATTAATTTTGGCTGCTTCGCGCCAATTAATGTATGAATCTCTATTTATGTACGTTTGTATGTTATTTATTAGCAAAATGCTTATAACTATTGTTGTAATATATGTTGTTACAATGTGTAGTTATTTTATCAATACTTTCTTCACATTTAATTGTGTTTTATTCTGTCTTGTGTTGTGTATTTATAGTAGTTTGTTTTATTGTTTTATATATGGTTTTAGTTGTTTCTATTTAATTGTAATTTTTATTTTATCCAGATATTTTGTCTTCATGTTTTTTTGGTATTTATATTTAGTTGATTTAAAGTATGTTTCTTGAAATCTGGTTTGGATCTTCTGGCTTTGTTAGTGATATTATTTTGTATTATCAATTTTATTATGCCATGTATTTCTTTCATTTTATGTTACTATGTATTTTCTGGCATTAATTTTGGCTGCTTCGCGCCAATTAATGTATGAATCTCTATTTAATGTACGTTTGTATGTTATTTATTAGCAAAATGCTTATAACTATTGTTGTAATATATGTTGTTACAATGTGTAGTTATTTTATCAATACTTTCTTCACATTTAATTGTGTTTTATTCTGTCTTGTGTTGTGTATTTATAGTAGTTTGTTTTATTGTTTTATATATGGTTTTAGTTGTTTCTATTTAATTGTAATTTTTATTTTATCCCAGATATTTTGTCTTCATGTTTTTTTGGTATTTATATTTAGTTGATTTAAAGTATGTTTCTTGAAATCTGGTTTGGATCTTCTGGCTTTGTTAGTGATATTATTTTGTATTATCAATTTTATTATGCCATGTATTTCTTTCATTTTATGTTACTATGTATTTTCTGGCATTAATTTTTGGCTGCTTCGCGCCAATTAATGTATGAATCTCTATTTAATGTACGTTTGTATGTTATTTATTAGCAAAATGCTTATAACTATTGTTGTAATATATGTTGTTACAATGTGTAGTTATTTTATCAATACTTTCTTCACATTTAATTGTGTTTTATTCTGTCTTGTGTTGTGTATTTATAGTAGTTTGTTTTATTGTTTTATATATGGTTTTAGTTGTTTCTATTTAATTGTAATTTTTATTTTATCCCAGATATTTTGTCTTCATGTTTTTTTGGTATTTATATTTAGTTGATTTAAAGTATGTTTCTTGAAATCTGGTTTGGATCTTCTGGCTTTGTTAGTGATATTATTTTGTATTATCAATTTTATTATGACATGTATTTCTTTCATTTTATGTTACTATTTATTTTCTGGCATTAATTTTGGCTGCTTCGCACCAATTAATGTATGAATCTCTATTTAATGTACGTTTGTATGTTATTTATTAGCAAAATGCTTATAACTATTGTTGTAATATATGTTATTACAATGTGTAGTTATTTTATCAATTCTTTCTTCACATTTAATTGTGTTTTATTCTGTCTTGTGTTGTGTATTTATAGTAGTTTGTTTTATTGTTTTATATATGGTTTTAGTTGTTTCCATTTAATTGTAAATTTTTATTTATCCAGATATTTTGTTTCATGTTTTTTGGTATTTATATTTAGTTGATTTAAAGTATGTTTCTTGAAATCTGGTTTGGATCTTATGGCTTTGTTAGTGATATTATTTTGTATTATCAATTTTATTATGCCATGTATTTCTTTCATTTTATGTTACTATGTATTTTCTGGCATTAATTTTGGCTGCTTCGCGCCAATTAATGTATGAATCTCTATTTAATGTACGTTTGTATGTTATTTATTAGCAAAATGCTTATAACTATTGTTGTAATATATGTTGTTACAATGTGTAGTTATTTTATCAATACTTTCTTCACATTTAATTGTGTTTTATTCTGTCTTGTGTTGTGTATTTATAGTAGTTTGTTTTATTGTTTTATATATGGTTTTAGATGTTTCTATTTAATTGTAATTTTTATTTTATCCAGATATTTTGTCTTCATGTTTTTTTGGTATTTATATTTAGTTGATTTAAAGTATGTTTCTTGAAAATCTGGTTTGGATCTTCTGGCTTTGTTAGTGATATTATTTTGTATTATCAATTTTATTATGCCATGTATTTCTTTCATTTTATGTTACTATGTATTTTCTGGCATTAATTTTTGCTGCTTCGCGCCAATTAATGTATGAATCTCTATTTAATGTACGTTTGTATGTTATTTATTAGCAAAATGCTTATAACTATTGTTGTAATATATGTTGTTACAATGTGTAGTTATTTTATCAATACTTTCTTCACATTTAATTGTGTTTTATTCTGTCTTGTGTTGTGTATTTATAGTAGTTTGTTTTATTGTTTTATATGGTTTTATTTGTTTCTATTTAATTGTAATTTTTATTTTATCCCAGATATTTTGTCTTCATATTTTTTTGGTATTTATATTTAGTTGATTTAAAGTATGTTTCTTGAAATCTGGTTTGGATCTTCTGGCTTTGTTAGTGATATTATTTTGTATTATCAATTTTATTATGCCATGTATTTCTTTCATTTTATGTTACTATGTATTTTCTGGCATTAATTTTTGCTGCTTCGCGCCAATTAATGTATGAATCTCTATTTAATGTACGTTTGTATGTTATTTATTAGCAAAATGCTTATAACTATTGTTGTAATATATGTTGTTACAATGTGTAGTTATTTTATCAATACTTTCTTCACATTTAATTGTGTTTTATTCTGTCTTGTGTTGTGTATTTATAGTAGTTTGTTTTATTGTTTTATATATGGTTTTAGTTGTTTCTATTTAATTGTAATTTTTATTTTATCCCAGATATTTTGTCTTCATGTTTTTTTTGGTATTTATATTTAGTTGATTTAAAGTATGTTTCTTGAAATCTGGTTTGGATCTTCTGGCTTTGTTAGTGATATTATTTTGTATTATCAATTTTATTATGCCATGTATTTCTTTCATTTTATGTTACTATGTATTTTCTGGCATTAATTTTGGCTGCTTCGCGCCAATTAATGTATGAATCTCTATTTATGTACGTTTGTATGTTATTTATTAGCAAAATGCTTATAACTATTGTTGTAATATATGTTGTTACAATGTGTAGTTATTTTATCAATACTTTCTTCACATTTAATTGTGTTTTATTCTGTCTTGTGTTGTGTATTTATAGTAGTTTGTTTTATTGTTTTATGTACGGTTTTAGTTGTTTCTATTTAATTGTAATTTTTATTTTATCCAGATATTTTGTTTTCATGTTTTTTTGGTATTTATATTTAGTTGATTTAAAGTATGTTTCTTGAAATCTGGTTTGGATCTTCTGGCTATGTTAGTGATATTATTTTGTATTATCAATTTTATTATGCCATGTATTTCTTTCATTTTATGTTACTATGTATTTTCTGGCATTAATTTTGGCTGCTTCGCGCCAATTAATGTATGAATCTCTATTTAATGTACGTTTGTATGTTATTTATTAGCAAAATGCTTATAACTATTGTTGTAATAGATGTTGTTACAATGTGTAGTTATTTATCAATTACTTTCTTCACATTTAATTGTGTTTTATTCTGTCTTGTGTTGTGTATTTATAGTAGTTTGTTTTTATTGTTTTATGTATGGTTTTAGTTGTTTCTATTTAATGTAATTTTTATTTTATCCCAGATATTTTGTCTTCATGTTTTTTTTGGTATTTATATTTAGTTGATTTAAAGTATGTTTCTTGAAATCTGGTTTGGATCTTATGGCTTTGTTAGTGATATTATTTTGTATTATCAATTTTATTATGCCATGTATTTCTTTCATTTTATGTTACTATGTATTTTCTGGCATTAATTTTGGCTGCTTCGCGCCAATTAATGTATGAATCTCTATTTAATGTACGTTTGTATGTTATTTATTAGCAAAATGCTTATAACTATTGTTGTAATATATGTTGTTACAATGTGTAGTTATTTATCAATACTTTCTTCACATTTAATTGTTGTTTTATTCTGTCTTGTGTTGTGTATTTATAGTAGTTTGTTTTATTGTTTTATTATGGTTTTAGTTGTTTCTATTTAATTGTAATTTTTATTTTATCCCAGATATTTTGTCTTCATGTTTTTTTGGTATTTATATTTATTGATTTAAGGGGTCTGAGGGGTGTTAAAAATTTTTTTTTTCGAATTTTCGAAAAAATATATCTTGTTCTTCATTTTTTTCTGAACATTTTGATACTAACCACGTGACAATACTGTAAAAACTTCGAAAGTTATTCAAAAAATTGCAGACAGCAATTTAGTCATAACAACTTTTAAATGGACACATGCCACGCCCATTTATTTTTAAACTTATGTATACCATTTATTTTTTTGTTTTTAATAAGCCTCATGAAATATTTTAAGCGCTTGAGTTGATCAGAAGGAAGCCTGCAACTCAACACATTCATTCTGCTGTGTTTTGATTCTCTTGTGTTTACTTTAGTACACGTTTTTTTAAAACGCTTATCTAAAGCGAAGATTTTTGTTGTTTTATTCTGAAAAAATCGTTGGGCAATGCCCCAGGAAAAGATTTAGAGGAAATAAATATTTAAAGGTAAGTGACTCACATGTTACAGATATGAAAGATACGAGGAAGTGTGTAGAACTGAAAAGTACAAGTAAGTGTGCCGAAATGAAAAATGCTTCTAGTAAAAAACTTTCAGGAATTCTGACTTCATTAAAGTCAAATCTTGTTAAGGTAAGTGAAAACTTCAAAGAATATCGTATTTTTGATTTTATTTAAACCTTTAGCTCTATTTTGTCATTATCATGCTGTTTAAAATGTCATAAACCATTAACAATTAATGAAAAATCCACTCGTGGTTTATGTTCGAATTTTGAAATACATTGTAAAAAATGTGGGAGTATTTGTACTTTTTCAAGCTGTGAAAACATTGGGAATAAAAATAATGCTCCAGAAATTAACAGAAGATCTATTTTAGCAATGGGATGCATAAGTCAAGGTTAAGAGTCATTAAAAACCTTTTGTTCTGTAATGAGTCTTCCTAATCCTGTTGAACAAAAATCATATGATGTTATTAATAATAAACTTTCACTTGTTATAAAGGAAGTCGCCGAAGAAAGCATGAACAGGGCAGTTGTCGAAGAAAATTCTTCGTTACCTGATAACATTTTAACGGTAAGTGGTGATGGGACCTGGAAGACGAGAGGACATTCATCGTTGATTGGAGTATGTACTCTAATGGGGCCGAAACAGGTAAGGTTTTAGATAGGGAAGTGTTGTCCTCATTTTGCAAATGAAGCGACAGTTATAAAGGGGTAAAGTTTGGTATCAAGTACAATAAATTGCAAAGAGCGCATAAGATTTCACGTAGAAAAAATTATTCTGGCTCTGCTGGTAAGATGGAGGCGACGGGATGTTGAGGATTTTTAATCGATCACAAAAGCTTCACAACCTGAAATATTCGAACTACATAGGAGATGGCGACACAAAAACATTCAATGCCCTTTCTGAAAACAATCCATACGGCTATGACCATCTTATTCAGAAAATAGAATGTGTAGGCCATGTGCAAAAGAGAATGGGTACAAGACTTAGGAAGCTTAAATTAGTATATGGTAAGAAGAAATTATCTGATGGTAAAACTATAGGCGGTAAAGGTAGGTTAACTGATAGTTTAATTGATAAGCTTGCGCATTACTACGGTAATGCTATTCGATGCAATTCTACTAGTGTAAAGGAAATGCGGAAAGCCATTTGGGCTGTTTGGGGTCATTCTTGCAGCACCGATGATGAACCGATGCACTGATTTTGTCCTACAAATCCAAATACATAGTGTAAGTATAATGCCGCAATTAATAATAATTTACAAATTATAAACACAAACCCTCAGTTGCGAAAGCTGTTCGAGATGTAATTAAGCCTGTATTTGCAGACTTATCTCATCTGGCACTCCTGAAGAAATGCTTAGGAGGTAAGACACAGAATCCTAATGAAAGTTTAAATTCATTAATCTGGAAGTTTTGTCCGAAGACGATTGATTCTAGCCTTCAGATTGCAGAGATTGCTGCAAATCTAGCAACCAGCATTTTTAATGATACAATCAAATACTTATTACTATTTTAGAGAAATTTGGCTTAAAAATAACAAAAATGTTTGTGTGTCCCTGGCTGAACGTGACAATCGTCGAATCTTTACGTCAAG
>BMAO01038209.1:0-21640 GCA_019973975.1 Trichonephila clavata
TCACTATTCAAAAAGATTCCTTTTTGTTTTGTTTTCTGTTCTTCTATTATAATTATTTTTTGAGGCAGATTATTTTTTCTTAAATTCTCCTGTAACTTCTGAAACGTTCCTTTTTTAAAATATCTTGAAAGTACCATGATCGAGAAAAACCAACATTTAGGAGAATAGATTAAATTAGATTGGTCGGCTCGGTGGTTGTGAGATAGATTTCCCGCGATTCGATCCCGGTTGGAATCGATAGATTTTCTGAATGTGAAAATAGTACGCATGCATGTCATATGATTATGTGGCTTGTAAAAAATCGCTTGATTACCAATTTTCTATATTGGTAATCAAGCTAATTTTGGTTTGAATAAAATTCAAACGCCAAAATTTGGTTGTGGGAGCCGCCACTAGATGGTGCCACCAATGAAATGACTCCCACTCTTAGGGACTTGCCGTGTCTTCAAATAGCTTATCTGCCAAAATGCAACCCATTTAAAACAAACAAAGATAAAGAAACTATTTTTGTCCTTCCACAAGTTTAGTGTCAATTATGGAATAGGAAATTTAGTCATTGTAATTTTACATTATGTTTTCCTGCGAAATAATCTAACATTTTATATCCAAATTACCAAAGTGTTAATGCCTTGAAAGATGTTGAATTTAAAGAATATTCCTTAGAATTTAAATTGTATAGCCTCCAGTTTATTTTAAAATTGCACTTAAAATAAACTGGAGGCTACAATTAAAACAAAACAAAAAAAGGGCCCAGCACCTGTTTTAGTCAATTACTAGAATTCTTTTACACCTAAATAAGACAATACATTAGTATTGTTTAGTAAACTTTATTTAATTTTTTAGTGTTAATTTTGTCTTTTAATTGATCAAATACCTTAAGAAAAATCCTATTTTAAAAGCAATATTTTTTACATTTTTGTAACTTTACTCAAAATCATAACTTATGTCATTGATTAGACATCACAAAAGTATTTAACCCTGTTAAAAAAATATTTTTCCTTGTTTTTCCGTGGTTTTTTCAAGATATTAACCTTCCTGTTTTCGCTGTATGTGATTGATACAATATTTCTTAGAAAATGGTCAATAAAGTATACAAACAAGAGTATTCAGATTTCTACTGATGATATTAATTTATTACTGATTTTAATCGTGATATCTTCTGAGTCAATATTATGCCATAATGTAAAAACAAATGTTTCATGATAAACCTAATTCATTCAGTAAGCAATATTATTGAATACTCACGTAATATCCAGAATTACTCCGACAATATTAAAGATCTTGGGATAAAGATGGGTAATTGAATTTTGGTCTATTAAGCGGCATTTGGAGCATGATTCTGCCACCAGTATTTAGTATCTTCTAGAAAGCACTCATAGTCTTAAAACCTTTAAAGTTTACTATTTTAACTAATTTTTCAACTAAATCTTCACCAATTTTCAGTTATATTTGCCCTCTACGCACATTTTCAATTTGGAATTTGTTAAATTTTCAGCGAAGATGAATTCTGTAGCTGTCTTTTTCACTATCAACTTATTGGTCTTTGCAACCTTCATTGGATCAACACATTCACTGTCCTCTCTAGATATGTTCCAACCATTTGGTCTCATGATGGGTGAAGATACCACCAATTTTTTTTTCCAACTAGCAAATATGTTGAATAGTAATGATTCAGATTGCAACTCCACTGATAGCTCAGGAGGTAAGTCGTCGTTAGAAGATGATTTAAAAAATGTGGAAATGATGTTACTGAAATTGATTATGATGGAAGCTATCAATAGTGACAAATGAAACTCCTAGATGTGTGATTAGTTTTTACTTAAGCTTCTGTAAAAACGGAATCTCTTAATAGAACTTATATATGTGACTTTCAAAATGGAGATTTGGCGATTATAATCAAATGCTGTATATTGATAATATACATAAATTATAATTATTAATTTGGGACTGTCAATATTAGAAAAAAAAGTATCAATTTAATTTCCAACAATTGCAGAAATGAAATATACTATTTCCACTCATATTACATTGATTTTTATTGTTGTTTTAATACTAATGAGTTCATTTGTAATATTTTTTGTTTTATATGTATAAAATACAATAATTGTGTATAAATGAAATGTTAAATGTGATTCAAATCACACAAAGTTAAAAGAAATGAAATTCCTTTTTATTCTAAAATATATTAATGATGTGTTTTTTCAACAATGCTCCTGTGTTCGACAAATATTTTACTTCAATTACTCATTATTGTTTATAAACATACTAAATCCTTTTTTATTAGCCATATTATGGTCAAATATATTTTCAGAAATAATAATATCGTTATGATACATTAAGTACTTCCATCAAATTTTTATGCATTTCAGAAAATTTTATATCACATCCTTCAGTTAATTCAAATAAATGTTTGGAAGTTTAGGCAAAATGAAAGCAACTTATAATATTTTAATACGTAATTCTTCAAAATGAAAGCATAATTTTAAAAAGCAATAAAGTTTATATTTTTATTTTTAACTAGCTTTTACCCGTGGCTCCGCTCACGTTGATGTCTTTAAATAACTGTCAAAGTCGCAATCATTATCATTAGAAAGTAAATAATATAATATGGTAATTTTTTTATTGCTTGACTGGAACCAATAAAATTTAAAAATTCTAAAATTGAGCATAGTTTAAAAAAACTGAAAACATAATTTATTTTAATAATTAACAACAAATATTCAATAAATAAAACTATTAATACTTTTAAAAATCGAAAGTATCTACGTTTAATATATAATTCCTCTTCAAAAGAACTTAAAACAGAATATTATTCTACGATGCTACTGTATACCTTATTATATGTTCTTCCATCATTTGCAAATATGTGAAGATTTGGGCATTGGACACACCAATCAGGCTACATATAGTTGGCCATGGGGAAAACATTGCTTTTCCAAATGCACCCCTGCTACCTGAAACGTTAGCTTTGTTAATAGCAACAGTAAAACTGGAAATTGAACTTGTTTGAATTGAAACGGTAGGTCAGTGGGGATACTTGGAATTCGAGGTATGATAACACTATCCCTTTTCATGACATATGTTCAAATATTGGCACCAAGTATATTCTGCATCAGTTTTTTGATCCAAAGCCTCGTTCCTTTACGTAGTCGAGGAGCATTGAGATTTTGCATAACTGGTACATTCAGTTTTAATTGAAGTTTATGTGAGGGTGCACCCGAAAGTTCAAGTGAATTTAAGAACTCCGTGGGATATGAAGTACTTTGTTCTTTATCCATGATTGTATTCATTGATAAATGTTTCTTCAATTCTCCCCTCCCCCGTACGTCGTTTAAATTTTCAATGTTGATTTTATGAACAATGTCATTGTTAGGCGCCAATATTGATCTTGCGCGCAACCACTGATCCAATTTAAATTTTGTTGCAAGCTCGGGTAAATTTGAGCAGTAAGATTTACATCATTTTTTTCTACATTATCAAATTCTCTGAAAGTAAAATATAACCTCCAGCATTTTTATCCAAACATCCATAACCAATTTTCAATTGCGTCTCTGCATAATGTTCCGAATCTACGTCATTATGTAGATGCACTCTCATAGTCGTTTTCAGACTTAATTTTTCAACTTTTCCCCATAAGCTTGAATTCACCAGCCAATATATAATAAAGCTACCATTCCTACTATAATATCTGTACTATCTCGTAAATCCTGAAGAGTTCGATTTAACGCTTCTCCATAGTATATCTTCAAAGTAATACCTCCATGTAAAATATCTGATTCAGTATAAGTGGAAAATGTTGTGCAATATATGAATATAGTATAATTAGGTTAAAAATTCAAAGTAATAAATACTTTCAAAACTAATCAAAATTACTAAAGTAATCAAAACTTTTTATGAAACTGTCAATTAATATTACCATAGAATTTTCAATATCATGCGCGTGCAATTCGCTAAAACTTTATTTCGTTTCCCTCTTTAAAAAGTGGGAGAAAACTTGCATTAAAGTATCTGGGATTGTCGAAATAGAGATTTTATTAGCCAACTTGGCGTTATTTCTCTAAGTTTGAGTTTGACATTTAAGAAACGTAACGTAATAAACGTTAGACGTTTAATAAAAAAAACCATTTAAAAAATTGCTTTTTATAAAGAGGCTAAATTACACTTTGTTTCAGTTATTTGTTACAAATGTGAGAAAATTTTTATTAAAATTTCCATTATAGACCGAATGCATAATTTTTGCGCCAACTTGGCGGGGAGTAAGCAAAGTTTTACCCGCATAGTTCCCGTTCCCGTAGGAATATGGAGATAAAATATATCTTATGTTACACGCTGGTAATGTAGGTTTCCATTGGTGAAAATTTTTTTAAAATCGGACCAGAAGTTCCCAAGATTAGCCGGAACAAACAGACAGACCGACAGACAGACAAAAATTTTAAAAATTGATTTTTTGATATAAGTACCGTATATACCTTTAAATGCATTTAGTCAAAAGCTGCTAATTTGAAATTACAAACAGACACTTCAATTTTACTTATTTGTATAGATAATGTTGCATGAAACAGAACTTTAAGAATTATTTGGATCTAGAAGTATATTTCTAGAATGGAATGTTTTAAATTATTTTTTAAATTTTTGTTTTCATAGTTATGTAGTATTCATACATTGAACCCATTTAAGATAGATGTAATTAACTTAAAAAAATTGTATGAAATTGTTTATTAGCTTAGAAAACATTGTGTATATTCTGTTTAAATTCGTTATCATTGTGATCAGTTGCAAATATATCTGGGTTTCGAGTTATAATAATTGAAGACAAACATTTTCTGTTTTAATTGTGATGTAATTCTTTTCAAAAAAGAAAGAGTCATCTTCATGTAAAATTTAAACTTTTATATTTGAAGAAAGCAAAAATATTAACATGTTTTCATGAAAATATGTTCTGTTTTTGTATAACAACACATTATGTCCTTATTACAAAGAAACCCTTGATTTTTAAAATTATGTCGAGTAAATGTATTCCATGTTTTTAGAATTTGCAATCAAAATATTAATGCTGAAATTGTAAAATACTTGAATATCTAATGGCTGTTTTTTAATTAAATATGTGGATATCCCTAAAAAAAATGCCTTCATTAATTCATCAGTACTTCAATAAAATATTTGCTTTGTTTTCTAAATGGATGTGTTAAATTTTTAATCAATAAATCTTTTTATTATTTAACATTTAAGATTTCACAAGAGAATAAATGAAAAAGAATTTTCAAACGCTCCTCTTATTCAAGTATTAGCTAAGAAGGAGGATGTTTGGAAAAATTTTAAGATAGTTTTTCATCCCTCAATATCTCTCTGAATATCAGTTCTTTTTATCGTTAATATAAAAATTAGCATGAATAAATAACTGATAGATGTTATCCTCATATACAAAAGACATTATTTTTAAATACTTCTAAATCTTGAGAAATGTTAGAAAAATTAAACAATATATTTATTTCTTAAAACATATATTTGGGATACGATTTCTTGACTTATAAAAATTAGTGACCATGTTTGATACCTTAAATTTTTAGTTTGAAAAGTTCAGTTTATTTAAATACCATTGAAACGTTGAAAATCATTTATAATACGATTTAAAAATCATAACTTATAAAAATAAACACAAAAGTTATCCTTTAAAATGTTTTGAATCTTTTTTAAGTGAACGCAAAATTATCTTTTATAGTTTTTATTCAAAATTTCTAAGAAACAATTTCATTGTAATTAGTGATGATTGCACAACGCAAATAATCTTTCTCCTCAGCTATAAATTTCATGTATTTTTAAATAATTTTTTCAATGAAAATAATAAATTCTTTAACATGAATTGATCTGTCTAAATTAATTTCTGGTGCCTTTCCAATTACACAACTAGTAGCAACATTTACAATGTTTAAACTACAATACTCTGCCTATACGGAAAACTTGTTCTTTCCAGATAAAGATAATATGTTAGCGTGCCAAACGAAAATAAAGCCTTTCCTCTTGATATGGGGAACCACTTTTTTGAAAAGTTTTCCTTTTCCTTTGTAATCATCCTTTCAAAACATCAATGAAAAAAGAACCAATAAATGATAGCACTTGATAACAGTTGTATCAATAACTATTATCAGTCGATTGTTACCACTTTGAATAAAATTTATTCGTGCAAAAATAGTAATCTATGCCAAGTTTTTGACTTGCCATAAAAGAAAGATTGAAATGATAGTATTATTTGCACACTAAAAAAACTTTAGATGAGAATAAATTTTTACAGGTCCTCTGACACTTTTCACTGCAATAACACACTTAACCCAATTTACAAAAATCTCTATTTGGGCTAAGCAATTCAGCAACACAAGCAAATTTCACAAGTTCTCATTAGAGGTCCACTTGATATTCTGCGATGAAACGTTCTATTTTATTATTCACTTTACTGGGTTTTGTAACCCTAACTCTTGGTCAAAATCAATCTCCTTTGGCCAATATGTTTGATAGTGTAAGGAATATTTTCCATAAAATGTTGGGAGGTGACAACAGCCTATTTGCACAAATTTTGGATCAAGCTCTTGTCGCATTCAAGTTTGATGACTGGAAAGAAAAGATTCCTGCAATTTTGGAACAAAAGGCAACAGAATTGTCCAAAAGAGGTCAAAGAGAATTCGAACAAGCTATGGGTAAACTCGATGTAATGAAGGAAGATCCGAATACAACGAAAGAAGATTTCTTGAAAGTCTTGCAAGAGTTGCAGAGTTCAGGGCAGTAACTTTCCGCAATGAAGGATGACTGCAATATTCTTTGAAAATTGATTTTTAGTATATGGCATTCATTTTCAAATAAGTATTTTAGTTCCTTATTATTTTTATTTTTAAATGATGTTTGAAGTGCCTTCAAAAATAAGATTATTACTTGTATTTAACTTGCTCGCTGAATTTTCCTTGATATCTATGGTATTTTATCTTTTGATATTTCACTTAGAATAATTAAAACTATCTTCCTTTGAAATATAATATGTAATCTTTAAATGTATAAAAATATATGCTTTGTTTAATATAGCTTCAGCTCTAAAAAATATTATGCCGCCAATACTGGTGTTGGATGCAAATCAAAATAACTATTGTTAATCAAAATGATATAATGTTTCATGAATTATGAAATGAAAATTATTTAAATAGAAAATATATTGGTCAATTTAGAGAAAATAAACATTGTTATTGTTGTTTAGCTACATTACATTCGGATTAACTGTACATATATCACAGTATATATCTAAAGCAATTTTTAAAAAAAAAACTAATTCCAAAAATATTTGCTTAATTTTTTACTAGATATTATCTTAACTTAATGTTATTTATATCCTTGACTTAATGTTATTTAGAGAATCTAAGTTATCCTTAATGTTATTTAAGTTTCAACCCCATTTACAGAGAAACAAATATTCCAATACCAATATAAGTAGGCGTGATTATTACATATATATTTATTTGTCATGTTGTATCCTTAATCTTAAGAAAGATTCTCTAATTAACACTCAGTTTTTCTTCTCTATGTGTGAAGATAAAAATTTGTTTAATTCGTAATAGTACAGGAGAAAAGACAAGGAACTCATTATACGTAGTGATAAAAATAGAACGTATTAAAATAATAAATTGCAATTCCCTTAGCATGCTAGTGATGCCCAAAAACTATACAAAAGGTATTCTATTTGAAGTATTGAAGATATTCTATTTGAAAGAAATGTTCCGAGTTGTGGGAATTAAGAGAATATAGTGTATTGATGTAATAATTTTAGTTAGCAAATAGTATTGTAACGTTAATAATATAATAACGATATATATAATTTAGATTCTGAAACCAATACATATTAGTTATTATAATTAATAACAATAAAGAATATTTTTCCTTACACTTTCAGTTTAAATAACCTCAAAGAAAACTGTGCTTGCAATTTACGTGAATAATTTAATCCTCGGCATCTGAGAGAGAAACAAATTTGATAACATTTAATAAAATTTACATCAAAATGTTTCAAGATAAAATATGAAATGGAACATATCTTTAGAGCATTTCATACGTATGTGCATATATTGAGCCACAAAAACAATTGTTACCCGATACATTTAAACATTTGAAGATTTTTAATTATGAAAAATATCGAGAGAAAAATATAATGCTATATAAATTCTCATTTTAAAAACGTTGTAAATACGTTGTAGTAAAACATTGTTTTCATATGTAAATCAATTTAATAATACTATTTATGAATTGTGGTTATAAATATTTAATCAATATACTCTTTATTTTACGCACTTTTATTAATGCATAAAATTATAAACATTTCTTATTTTAGTTTTTTTAATAAAGAATAAATGTAAATATCTTTAAGAAATTTTTGGGGGAAAAAGACTTTAATGTTGGCTAGTTTCTTAATTGCTTTTATAGATGGTTCCATTTACGACAAGACTCGATTTAGTAAATTCCGTCATTTTTAATTAATAATTAACTATCATATATGATATTATTTTACATTTATGAGTTTTTGTAAAATTTTGCATCCTATTTCAATTGTGTTCATGTGTAACTCGTCTGTTAAAATCAATAGGAAGAAGAAAAATTTGCTTGTGAAATCCTCAGATTGTGCAAAATAAAATTTTAATTGGAGTTCAGAAATTTCATAAAAACAGCAATACTTAAACAGGAAAAAATCTTGAATGAAAGTTTCGAGTTTTTTTTTACGTGACTCAAAATTTAAAAAGTAACTTGAAACAGAAAACTAAGTTTGTATCCAATATTTATTTCATCTGAAAGTGCTATATGAAAAACGACTTATTCTAACGTTGAACACTAGAACTTCCTTTCTCTCAAATACGGAAAGATGTTTAAGGAGACTAAAACATTAGTTCAGAATTGCGTAGTTATTGAATGATTTAAAATTGTAAGAAACCTGTAACTATAAACGTATATGTGTCAAAAGCCACACGAAAATGTATTAACACTAGAATATTATTTTATTGTCAGAAAAAATGCCCTTAGTTTGAATCCTGGTGTGCAGCATTAGAAGAATACAGCCTATAGCCAGGAACAGAATAGAATCCCTTCCAATTTTCTGTTTGGAAGCAACCTGCCTACTTGAAGTACACGTAGACATTTTTATGCCTTCACATGATATATTTAGCACAATTCTGATGACGCATATATATTATACAAAAAGCACAAAAGAATATAATAATGTTCCACAGGATGTTATTTGAAGGTTTTATTCCCTTTGTTATTACCTATCAAATTTTGGTTTTATTTTTTTCATGAAATATTTTGCCATTTTATGTACCATAAATCTTTCGATGCAAAGTTGAAAAATGAAAATGGCGAAGATGATGTCACACATCGTAGCCTCGTTTTGTTGCTGATTGTTTTCAAACTTCGCTTACGAAAAATTATTTTATGCAGTATACGGCCTATCTTAAATTACAAAGGAGTTAAGGCTCTAAATCTTAATTATAAAGATCTAGTTCATTCTTATTACATTTCTTTCAAAATTCTAAAACATCTCTTGCTGACATTTAATAAACACAAGTCAAAATAAAACAAAAAAATATTCCTCACATTTTTAAAAACTGGAGGAACATTGTTATGAAATCTTTCATCAAATTTATATCTATCTGAAATAAGTATTCAATAATTTAGTCCTTCAACAACCATGCTTGAGGATTGATTTTGTAATGAATCCCTTAATGAATTTTTTAAACATTTATCTCTTAAGTTTAAATATCATACAATGTTAATATTTTCATAACGAAATACTCTCATAAAAATAAATGACAAACGATTTTTTAAAATTGTATGAATAATAAAAATACAAGAAATTTGTGAAGTTTTCCCCCCTGTTTTTCTAATAAGTGTAAATAAATTCCAAGAAACAAGTATATTCTATATTATTATCATCCCAATAATGATTGTTTTTATTGCTACAATTTATCCATGTAGCAATAAACTGCTAATTCCGTAATTTTGTAAGGGAACCTAAAAAAAGGATAAACACAAGCCTTCTTTCAGTTATTCTTAGAATTTAAGGAAACACGTGTCTTTTTCGAATAATTGCATCACACATGGAAATTTCAATGCAAGAAATTTCTTGAAAATTCATTGGTATCGTATCATGCAGTGAATCACAGATTTTTAAGATGACGCAACTGAATATTTTTATTAGCATTACGCATATCCCTAAAGATTTTATACGGATCTACTTTAATACAATTTGTGACATGTTTCTATGAATGGGTATTAAATACATTCAAATTCAACGGTATTATCAATAAATGCTTTACTTATCTTTGTTTTTCTGTAAGAAAACCTATTTATATGAATTAAATAACAAAATCAACCCTATTACTAACGTGATGTTATATTAAAGCTTTTTAGGTGAAGTTTGGTTAATGAATTATTCAAGAAATAGTTTCAAGTCTTGAGTGAGATTATATTTTAACGTAATCAAACATCAAACACTAATTTTTTTTATCATAACACTTATTATTTTTCTCTTCAATTCATTCACCTCCAAGTACACTTAATTCATATTAATAATAATAATATTTTAATCTTTTGACATTTTTACATTATATGCAATTTTTATGAATAAAAAAATTAATACTTACGATCTTAGCTAGCTTTAATAATTCTCGTAAATGAATGTTATTAAAAATTTATATGATATTGATAATACTTAAGCGATTATTAAGTGTCTTATTGTATTTATTTTATAAATTTAATAGAACTTATAAAATAATTATAATTTTGAAACTGCTGTTTATCTATTCCCAGATAGCTTTTTTATAGAATAATTCTAGTATAGCTTACTGAAATAATATTACAATGACCTAATAATAACAAAATAAGAATTAAATAAAAAAAACTATTTAATTATAATAATTGATTTTTTCCAATTTTGAATGAAAAATAAAAAGTTTTTTTTAAAGGTACATGAGATGCAATCATGCATGTTCATATATAGATATAGTTTTAAAAATTATTAAATAATATATATTGAATATAAATCATTACTAAGATATTGGTTTTATTGACCTGTTATTTTTTAATGGTTAAATAACAAATAACTATGAACTATGAAAGAAATCTAAAAATCGTGATTCTCAAATTAAAGAAATGTTCATCTATTTGGCCACTTTTTGTCAATTTCTATTATTACTCATTTTTCAGTCATTCCTTTTAAAGTTTTAGCAATATCCGTTTGTCACTTTGTAAAATTAAGATTTTAAAAATTATTTATAACTTTGTATGGATTTATTGAATCATATGTTTCAGATTAGAAACATTCAATTCAATCATAGTTTAGTTTGTTTTTTTATTTTTATATCGACTATATATATGTTCCATATTTTTTGCTTGAATACTTTAATATATTTCAATTTAAGGAAGAAAAATAATGAAATATTCAAATGTTATGCTTAAATAACAAATTCACTTACAAATTGTAATGTATCCCTTAAAAACACTTAAAACTCATTTTTCTAGAGCTTTTTAGTCACATCATAGCTCATGTATACAAAAATTTTACATCATTATTGTCTAAATTACTATTATTATCCTGCTCAACTTGCTTAAACTAGGTTAGACCAACGCCTTTTTCGAATGTAGTCATTTTATTTGTCTACTAAACAAGATTTTTTTCCTTTTATTTAAACACAATCAGAATAAATTTTTAGTTACATTTTAATTAAATTACATTTTTCAGTTACATTTATTAAAGTTATTCCAGATGTATTTTATGTATAGAACTATTTCGTGGAAATCCTGTTTCGATTGATTATTAGTTAAAATAATTAGTATCTCATAAAGACTTGTAAACTATAAGTCTAAGAAATAAGTCTAAATATAATAATAATTATTATAATTAGAACAATAAAATAAAACGGTTCTTTAATTCACATTCAGAGCATTTTAAAAATCATCATATAAAGAAATTTGATACTGATGATGATTCTGGTCATGTTTCATTGACTTTTGTAAGAAAATCAATAGCGAATTTAATATTTCTTCTTCAGATTCTTACAATTCTATATTATATATTTATTAATATACACGTTATAAAGGCAAGTAAATAAAAAAAACTAATCAAGCGTGCTTTTTAAAAATGTAAGTAAAATTTTATTTACTTACAAGCAGCACATACATTACAGAGACATGAATAAAAATCATTTTTTAAATAAACAATACATGCATATTTATTTTCTTTATTGTGTCATATTTTTGCTTACAAAGCTCTACCCTAAATAATATGTTTTTAATTACATTTGTTTTCACAGTTATATGATCAAAAGTTCAATAGAGTTATGTGATTTGGTTAGACATTAAGAGAAAAATTGATATTATATAGCTTTTACATAATAGAAATTCTAGAAAAAATATATATATAAAGTAACCAATCATTTTATGTAGAATAAAACGTATAAAATAAAGAAATTATTGAAAAAAATTCTAAGAAAACCGATAGTTTAAAAATATTTAATAAAATGTCTAGAAACTTATAAGAAGCAATGCACATAGCTAATTATAAGCCTCTACTTTAAAGAAAAATGTTTGATTCGAATTCTTGCTAAGAGTACCACATTTTTATTTCCTAGTCGTATTTAACGTAGTATTTATTACCCAGAGCTTTAATATTATTTGTAAGTTCAAAATTGTTTCTGAAGATTTCAACTGCTTACGTTAATACTCGTAGACATAGTGAAAGCATCAGTATTGTTTTCTTTAATGTTACTGCTGATACTTGAATCAAGATCATTCTTAGTAATTGTAATCAGACCATTTGGAGTAATTTTCTCAGAATTTCCAGTGGAACTTATATTTAAGCTATTACCTGTTGTACTTTCAAAACTGTCAGCTGAACTCAATTTAATAACTTCAGGGCTTATCGATGAACTTAATCCAATGCTTTCTGTTACTAGAATTGTAGTAGATGTTGAGCAAGAAGTTTTACTTGTTGCCGTTTCAACAACTTTGTTGATCTCGGTGACAATATTGGTATTAGATTTAACAGCAGTATCTTCCACTGGTGATTCCTTAACAAGTGAACTAACATCAGCTCTTTTGGACCCATCTCCAAGAGTAGGATAAGGCTTCATCAAATTTAGTGTAGTAGGGGCAATTACATCTATCGGTGTTGAGGCGGTTGTTGAAATAGTACGTGCAGGTTTTCTTCCTATGTAAGTAGAAAATGTGACTTGAATAAGTTTAGGCTGAAAAGGTAATCATTTTTTAATAAACTGTAGAAACTTTTCAACTAATTTTTAGCTCAAAAATAAGAATTGTAGAGTTTTACATGTGCATATTTATTATATATAATCCCGCCATTAATATAAATACTTCCTACAGTATATAATTGTCAAATCGAGAAATATTCGTATTTTTTTATTACTGTATTGCTTTGAAGTATCTAATAATTCCATATAAAAGTTTTCAAACTTACTGGAAACTTGATCCAAAACTGTAAGTATGCTTATAACATTTAAACTTTTGGATAAAATTTTGAATATATTTTTCAGACAGTAGATATTTTTTAAGTTGTGTATAATGATTGAAACGATATATATATATATATATAGTAACATAAAATGAAAGAAATACATGGGATAATAAAATTGATAATACAAAATAATATCACTAACAAAGCTAGAAGATTTAAACCTGATTTTAAGAAACACACTTTAAAAGTGATGGAAGAGTCTATTATAGAAGAATTAACTAAGCGTATGTATAACATGGAACAGAATTAGAACTTTAAAATTTAAGAAGCCAAAAGAGTCAATAGACTAAAATGAAGATCTGTTATGATTTCTAAAGCTGTTGCTGAATTAGGAACAGCAAATTAGGGTTAAATATATTTTATGGTTCCACCTTCCCCTGTTCAGCAGAAATTTTATACATAACAGGAAAAATACCAATATTGAAAAGTTAGGCCTAAAACCAACCACGTGTAATTTGCAACCAAAAGAAAAATAAAATAAAAATAATAGAAAATATGAAAGGAAATGAATCCTAACAAAATACAAATAAAAATAATTTTGAAAAGGAATAATGAAGCAAAAACTTACATGAAAAAATGCAAATAACCGGATAGCGGGAAAGAAAAAATGCAAATAACCGGAGAGCGGGAAAAATCTGTACGTACGAGAACAATACGCTAAATGATCGTTAAAAATGACGTGTTAAGTTGGTAAAACCAGATGCAAAAATTAGTGGCGCCCCCTGGATAGTTTTTTTTGTAGTTAAACAAAGAAAACAAAAACAAATTGAAAATAATAAAAAACAGAAGGAGAAAAAAACAAAGAATAATACTTAAACTTTGAAAAGGAGAATTAGAGAGATAATTTAGAAATATATTTAAAAATGAAGTTACTAGGATAGTTGTATTCCAAGCAATCATTGCGGAATAGCTTAAAATTATTTTGCTTAACATCATTATCTGTGACTAAATCGTTATTTCTTTTTATAAAATTTAAGATGATATTTCTAAAAATAGATGGATGTAGGTTACTTTCCCAAAAAGGCATTTTAATAATGTTAAAATCAAAAGAGTCTCTTTTATCAAAAATATTACTAATTAGTATATTATTCTTAACTATTAATTGTAGGTCTAAAAAGTTTGCAGAGTCATTATTATAATTGGTTTTTAATAATTTCAGACATTGGGGATAATATTTAAAACTAGGAACAAAATTTACTATATTACTAAAGATGATTAAGTCATCTATGTATCTAAAAAAGTAACAAGAATCGAAACTAATGTTATCATATTCATAAAAGTGCAGATAAATATTGGCTAAACAGTTACTCGCAGGTCCTCCTTGTGGAAGACCTTTAATTTGCTGATAATAAGAGTTATTGTGAAAAATATAATTTTCATATAGTACTAGATGAATAATTGAAAGATATTTATCATATTTAATTAGTTTATTCAAAGAATATTTGTTATAGGCTATTTTGAGAATTTTAACCATATCCCCAATATCTATGGAATTAAATAAATCTTCAAAGTCATAGGTGTGAATAGAAATAATTTTTTTATCTTGCATGTACTTAATGATATCCAAGCTATTCTTAACTACAATCGAATTATCAATATTGTATAATGTGGATTGAATAACATTTTGTAACTTTCTACCCGGAAGTGTAATATAAGTTTTAAAGCCGTTTGTTATAGTCCTAAATTTAATAGGATTTTTAAGAAATTTTGGAGTTAAAAAAATATGAGGGAATTAAATATCCGAAATGCGTAAATCTAATTTTTTATAAAAAGCAGAAATTCGATTAAAAATTTCTCTATTGCTAGAATTAGATTTTTTAAAAGCATTATTATTATGAAAATGTCTATTAAGCATATCAGCATACAACCATTTGCAAATAATTGCATAATTACCCGGAACTTTATCAACATAAACAATATATATGTATATATATATATATATATAACTAATTCTTTCTTGGTATGTTTCGAAACTTAAAGTTAAGCATTTGAAAGGTGTTTTTTACATTTGGTATTTGTTAAAACTATAATTAATATAAATGTTAAAAATTATTACTTGTATGTAATTTGACATACAAGTAATAATTTGTCATTTTCTTTTCTCTTTTTAACATCAAACAAAATTATTAATATTAAACATTTAAATTAAAAAAAAAACAGATTACTCTAATTTTATACAACATTGGAAATAATAATTTGGTTTAATTAAAGTTATTGCTATGCAAAAATAATTTATATTTCAGGAAGTAACATTATATCTTAAGAAGGAATATTACAATCAAATTTTCGACGCTCATGAATGTATACAAATATTTTCTACTGCATAAAAGTATTAGATTGGTAAAAAAAGGTTCCAACATTTGAATAAATTTATATATTTTCACTCAAAAAGTTTAATTCAGATAACTTTTTGATGAAATATTTTATCGTAAATAGCAAATTAAATACATAATTCAATTTAAATATTTTCTGATAAAAATTATTGATTGCTACTGTTTTATCCTGCAATATATTAAATAAACAAACAAATACTAGGAACGCTACAAACTATATTTTAAAAGTAGGATCAAGCAATCCATCTTTGCATTAATATAAAAACAGAAATGAATTATTATTCTTATCTAATAAGAAATTTCATATGTATTTAATATTTATTTAACATGTGTGGAAACAACATGCATATATATATATATATATATATATATATATATATATAAGTCACATACACATTAATTAAATCTATTTCACGGATTCACTTTTAATATTTAAAGAAAATAGTTGATTTTAGATTTTTTTTTAGCTCATTAATAATAGTTTAAATGAGAAAATCCAAAAATAAATTTAAATATATCATACTTTACCTGAAGCAATGAAGTGGTGAATTTTGGGAGGATTCACTGAATTTGTAAACACCCAGAAGGGTATCAAAAAATTCGACAAATTAAGCATAGCTTAATTCAAATAAATATTTCTTATTATACTTAAAAGAGATGATATTTCATTCAAGGCACTTACATAAAAAAACTATTCACTACTTCTCAGTGCTATTTAAGGCAACTGGCAAATGTTTGATAAGTCATTAGTTGAGAAAGAGAGAAACATCATTATCCGGAATTTTAATTCAACTGTTTGCTTATCATTTTACCTCTAGAAACAAAACGGAACCTTGAGTTTCGAAATTATTGAGCTTATTTATGCGGAAGTGTAATTAATATTCCTACGAAATGTTTATTTTCATTGTTCCTTTCCTCTTGATGCGTATATTGTTTAAATCATTATTTGTACAATAGAAATTATTAAAATGTGTACATTTATTCTGGTAATTAAAAGAAAAAAAATTTTAGAAAAAAGTATTGGCAAATAAAAAATTAACGGAGTATTAGAAAAAATTACTAGAAAAATTCTTAGAAAAATAAACATCGCAATAAAAAATTTTAAATTAAAAAGTATAATAAATTGCTTAACACAGAGGATAAAAATATATGTAATTAAAATGAATAATAATTATGCAATCCCAGAATTAATTATAAAGAAAATAATTTAACAAAAATGTAGTAATATTTAAAGACGTTTTTGTCAAAATAATAATAGCTTTTTAAAGTGTTCTTTTTATACGTATATAATTTTAAAATGGAAAAAAAACTCTAATGACTAAATTTAATAAGCATACATAAGAAATTAGCATATTATTACCATATCTGACCGATTATTATCATTACGGGAAGAAAAAAAGAATTTTAAGTAAAAATATATCTTTAAAAATTTTCAGATTTTTTTTAATTTTAAGAAATTAATATATTCTGAAATCTATTAAAACCAGTTTTATACTTTCGCCTACAATGTGCTACTGAATTTTTAATTTTTACTGAAAACATAATCACGATTCAAGAAAATAACCATCTTTAATCTTTGACGTATGCAGTAATGAATCCGTATCAATTTAATTCAACCATTAATAAAAAATAAAATTAGACATTTGAATGTAATTTTGACGAAATATATGAAAAATATATATAAATCGATAAATTTATAAAATCTAAATGAAATATAAAATAATAAATTTATAAAATCTAAACAAAAATTGTAGTAATGTTATTTAATTTAAATTAACATTAATGAATGCAATATAGTCATAAGAGCTAACTATAATAATTTTAATTAGATATTTTAATCGTCAGCATCTAAATTTAAAAGATGCATATCTCATAATTTTCGCACTTTATTTACATTTAATCCCTTAACTGCAGGTTTCCTTAAAATAATGTTATTCCAAAAATAATTTTGAATATTATTTTTGCAAAACAGTTTGAATTATTGTTATATCATTCATAATGAAATATAAATAATAAATAATTTTGATTAGAGATATATTAACATGTAGGTTCAAAAGCTTCTTATAAGAAATTGTTTTTATTGATGTGAATGGAAAAAGCAGAAATCAACCAATACCAGCTTCCTCCAAGAATCTTTTGAAATTTTGTGGAGTGCATGGATTCTAGAAATAATAAATGCATGAAATAACATAAAAATAGGAAGAACATTACTGACAGTTGAAGAAACGAAGGTCTTTTGTCGTTTTTAAGCAATCATCGAGTCTTTTCTATTGTGTGAATCAAACACTGTTCTTCGCGAATAAGTAATTATTTATTAATTTTTTTCAAACACTTCTTTTGTTTATTATACTTTGAATTGCTCAAAATATTAAAAATATATTAATTAAAATTTCCAAGATTTTTAATTTGAATAAAATTTGCGATATCCTATTTAATTGTCAAAAACCGCGTGTTTCTTTAAAAGTTCGTAATAAAAGAACCAATTTAATTAGACAAACAAATAATTTAACCATTAAATCACATATACTGTTAGTAGAATATTTTGATGCTTGGTTTTCAAAAAAATTTTTACAAAAATATGTTCGAAATTTTCTGGATAAAATGGTTAAGAGAGAAGAAGAGGTTAATTCTTCTTGTCTCCTTGCGTTTGAATGGATCTGGCATTTCCTGTAGCTTATAAATATATTAAATATTTAATTTTTCTGCTGCTTTTAATATAAGAGCTAATTAAAGTAAAGGGTTTTTAAGGCTCTTTTTTTTAATCAATAACTGAAATAAATTTTCATAAAAAAAAATCTGTTTCTTTGTAGTGTTTTCAAATCCGATTATTTCATAACGAATAATATATTAACATTCGCTTATCAAGTGATATTATTAGGTATTATTGGGTAAAAGAGTTGGGAAAAGAGTGTGCAGTACGAAATTTATTTACAAATTTGTAAATTTATCAGTGATTTATAAAGAACGAATAAGTTTTTAATATGATATTTTTACATGTCATAGAAATAGTTTTTTTAATATAAAATAATAAATAGAAAACAAGATAAATATATAATGCGCACTGGAAAGTAAGAAGAGGATGTTTTTGTTTTCAATCATCTTTAAACGAACTTTCTCCATTTATGATGCGTAATATATTTAAGCTTCGAATACAAAACATACACACACACATACCACTGTTTTATACTATACACAATTATATCAATAATAATACATAATATACATTGTAAACATATGTATATTATGTATTAATATAAAAATTATACTATAATATGAATTTTTATTGATTTTTTGCTATTATCCTACACTCTTCCTAAGATTATGTTAATTTTTATTTTGAATTCACCGGAAAAAATAATTAAATCATTTAAAACGAAAACATTTATTATAGAAATTTAAAAAGATGTCAACTCAAACCAACGAAGCCTTTTATACTTAAATTAAAAATAAATTGGAAAAAGTAGGATTAATAATAATTATTTTTGAAAAAATTATGTTATACTTTTAAAGTATTTTGAGAATTAAGTATATTTGTAGCTTTAAAACATGAAACTATTTTGGAAATTAAAATATAGCTGATAAATAATTTTTAAAAATTGAATTACAAAGCACTAAGCATTTACATAATATGTGAAATTCCCTATACAATTATAATAATAAAACAAATTACATGTTATCAAATTTTAAACTTGTGGATATGAATGTTCAGATGTAGAAATAATACATTTGTTGAAAAAATATAAGACAACTTACTTATTTAATGATTTACAAAAAATAATATAAATGAGATGACCCCAATCGTCCTTCTTTTGGGAGAACAGTTCCTTTATGTAGGTTCTGTCCTTCCTAAAAAAGTGTCCTCTTACTTTTCTTCCTTTTTAATATTTTAAAACTAATATGTTAATCTCTATTCAGAGATGTCAGGCCAAATTGTTATGCATCGATTTGAAGAAATTAAAACACTGAATGTATATTTAAATTCTGATAAATTAGAACAATAGGAAAATCAACATGTTGATAAAAGATGTGTAGAAATATTTAACGATCTCTAAAATGAACACATTCCATATGAGAATTTAGTTATTCTTGTTGAACTTATGTTGTGCTACCCAGGAACAAAAGCAGCAGTTGAAAGAGTTTTCTTAATTGGTAATGATTTCTGGACAAGTGAGAAATCAAGATTGAATGTTAACACTTTAGATGTAGCACTTTCCGTAAAATTCAATATGAAGGATATTCCTTGCTCCGAAATTTCCGAAATATTAGAAAATGATATACTGACAAAAAAAAATTCATTCAATTGAAAAATATTCGTTTAAGTAAATCATTAAATGAATTCGAAACGTAATTAGTGAATTTTCGTTTGAGTTAATAAAATGTTCCTTATATTTACATTGTAATTTTTTCTTAAATTTTTCATCCTCCTTTTGATTGTAAAAAAACTGGTCACCTTAATATAAAGCATATGAGGGTAACTCTGAAATTTTTGAGTTTCGCGTAGACGAGAAGTTTCAAAACAAAATTAACGGTTTAATTTGAAAGTACAAAGTATTTTAACACAGCAGACGACTTTTTACTGATTTACTTCAAGTTGTTTAGTGTAGAATAAATTTTAGACAGAAGAGAAAGGGAGTTGACGCGAGAACATTATCCTGCTATGATATTCTATAATTTTAAAGCTGGATTAAATCAAGAGGAATACGTTCAATGGCTGCAATTAACATTTGATGATGAACCTTTATGTCGTGCTACTGTATTCAGATGGTTTAAAGAATTTTACAGTGGTCACAGTTCTCTTCAGGATGAAGAACACACAGGAAGGCCGCGGTCGGCAGTAATCCCGGATAATGTGCCTACCATACGAAAAATGTTAATGGATGATAATCGCTATATCTACCAAATGATACAGAAGGAACGTAACTTTGGATCCGCAGCCATATACAAAATTATCCATGAAGAATTACATTGGAAAAAAAGTAGTTTGTGCCGTTGAGTTCCCCATTATCTAACTGAGCATCAGAAAAAGAGAAGCGTGTCAGAATTAGTAAGAAAATCCTTAAATTACAAAATGACGGTGGCCACCACATCATTTCTAAAATTGTAACATGCTGTTTTTTAACGTTCCAACACGTCAAGAAAGCAAAGTATGTGTCTTTGAAGATGATTCCCGCCAACAATGGTGAAAGAAAAACGAATAATGAAAAACTAAATGTATTCCATTTTCTTCAGAAGTATGGGGTTGGTCAAAGCTAACAAGTTGGAAGGACAGAAGACAGTAACAGCAAACTGGTATACCACTAAATGTCTTCAAGGAAATTCTCCAGAAGTTAATGTTAGGGTATTAATGCTTCATTTATGACAATGCATCTTCTCATACAGCCGGATTAACAGTTGAATTTCTTAAACAAAAACTGATTAAACTGATAAAGCATCCACTTTATTTTCCGGATTTAGCTATGTGTGACTTATTTTTTAATCTAAAAATGAACTTACGTAAACGTTTTCATTCAGAAGAAGACATTGGTGTAGCTATAAATGCATTTTTTTCATCAATTACAAGAAATGAATGGTTTGAGGCATTTATAATCTGTAGAAAATTCGTCTACAAAGGGGCATTGATGTCGGATAAGACTACTTTGAACATTCCTAAAATTTTGTAATTATCACCTTAAAATCCTAGGAGTATCTCAAAAACTTCAAGTGACCCTTGAATATTTCCTTAAAAAGATCTCCTTTGCCTTTTTTCTTTCTTTTT
>BMAO01038210.1:0-128484 GCA_019973975.1 Trichonephila clavata
AATGTGTGCATGTGTTTGATAAAAAATGTACATGAAATAAAGTAAAGTATGAAATCCAAATGATTAAATTTTTTCAGAAGTTTATCTTCCTAATTTTGATAAATATTCTTTCCAGTTCAGCTGCCAATAATCATAATATTAACAGATATATATGTGTTTAATAATTATTTTACACATCAGAGGTTTAAATTTGTACATATATGATTATTATTTCAATAACGCGTATCTTATTTAAGTTCTAATTTGAAGTTAGGAATAGTTGGATTTATTCATTCTCAGTCCGCTCATGCATGATAATTATTTCTTCACTTATATCTATTTATTTAATAGGTATTTAATTTTGATTTAAAACTACATGTTCCAGTGAAAAATTTTAAAAAACAGGACAATATTTCTAAATTAATTTTATATAATGCGTTTTTGGCATAATTCAGAGCATAACCTAATTATTTACTGAATTCATGGTTATATTTTTTAAAACAAGTTTTAAAACCTATAGAAAATTATTCTTGATGATAAAGCCTAATTTTAATTCATCAAAATGTAACAAACTCTTAGAACGAAAGCCAATAATATTTAATTATGTAAGTTAAAAGTAAATATTAAAATATAAATTTTGACGTATACAACCCAATTTAACCGATGACTTTTTTTTTTTGGCAAATTGTGTATCTGAAGTCTTAATGTATTTGCAAAGAAAAAAATTAAACTAATATTTTTATAATAAAAATTGTAATTAATAGATATTATATGTTTCATTTCTTTCCAATGGAGCGCTTTAAAAATATATTATTCAGTACTGTTATTAGTTTGTATTAGCTTAGATAAACGGTAACTGATCTTAAGCCCTTAGGAATTTCATGCAATCTACAATATTTTAATTTCCTCTAAGGTGAAATTAAATATATTTTCCTTTTGGATAATTATCAGTGATTGCATTGGCAAGATGTGTAATGACTTTAAATAACATGTGCACATTTATATAACAAAATAGTAGTGAATAATTTATAAAGAAAAAGAAAAATATTATGACTTAGCATATGTAGGCAAACTTTATAAGAATCATCGAAAATAAACATCATACAAAAAACTAATGGTGAAATGTATAATTATTATTTAAGATCAATTGTATCAAACCTTTTTTTTATTTCAAATGATGTTTTCTTAAGGTACACACACACACACACACACGTTGTTTCTTCTTTTGTACTAAAGGATTAAATATTTATGATAGTATAAATATGTTCTCAGCTGAATTATGTTATTCTTTTTACAACGATCTAGAAATATATAAGTAATAATGTATAACTATATATATATATATATATATATAAATATTTATATACTTGTATAGGTGATATGGTACCCTAAAAATTCTTAAACTGTCAAAAAAAAATTTAATTTGCTTATTTGATACCCCGAATCATTATAAATATGCCTGCAATATTTCATAGCTTTACCCGCATTTTTCATTAAGTAATGGAGCAATGAGTGATGCTAAACAGCAACTACCACGCCTACATTTCAGATTATCTGCTAGAAGAGAGCCAGATAAAAAATGGAGTAATTATTTTTCTAATGCGCATCAATTAGATTGGCATTATATATGCAGTAATAAATCATTTTAAGAAAGAATTCTGTAATTAATGCTAAAATTCTAGTTTGTAAATTATTTACTGGGGGGGGGGGCATCAAATGGATTTGGTCAAGATTTAAAAGTTGTGCGTGCTTTTAATGATATTATTATGAATGAAATTAAAACTTCTAAGCGGATTCTCCCAAAGCACCAATACTAAATCTCATTTTGATAACTCAGATAATTAAAAATCTAATTCGCAAAAATAGAAAAACTCTCCCATTTTTATATGTTTGTTTTTGGTGATATATATATATGCCACGTGTGCGAGATTCAACACTTTTATTGTTAAAATATTTTAAGATATTTATTTAAACAAATGAAAATATGCAGTTCTCCCATTTTGTTATATTTTACTTGTAAATTGTTATTTGATTTTGCTCTCATTCGTGTACAATATTTAACACGCGAAGGCTTTTAAAATCATGGAAATAAAAAATAAAGGCATAAACATTTTTTGTACATGCAGTGCATTAGCTCTGAGCATGGAATTAGCTCTGAAGTGTGTGTATTTATTTTTTTTCATAATTATTAAGATACAGTTTTATGAAATATTGATCTTTCATTCGTTTTTTTCTATATATTCAATATGGCAGTATACTGTTTAATTGTTCTACATTTGTGCAATTTTTTATGGTAAGTAGTTTTAAATAAGCTAATTAACATTTCATAAAAGTTTCAGACTATTCGATTAATATTATATCATGCAATTCATGGAATGAAAACTTCAAACCCATATTTCTCCATGTTGAATTTTTGTACATGTACTGTTATTCAAAACCCTAAGGCTTTTTTGATAATTGAAGTATGGGTTTGAAATGTTTTATACATATTCTGAAATGTATGTTTTGTAAAACTGCGCGTGGAATTAACTCTAACATGTTTAGTACTTTTTCTAAAAAATTTCAAAATCAAAATTATCATTTTTTGGGGAATTTTTGTAATTTGATCTATAAAAAATAATAAAAAATTAAAGAACAGCAGCAGAAAATAATCCATGCACAGTTTTATGTAGTACATTATAAGGTACTTGGAAAAAAAATTTGAAAGAAAAGAGACATATTTAAAAAAAGTCTTAGGGATTTAAAGAAATGCTTAAAAAAGCTAAAAAAATTTAATTTTACAAACATTTTGCAGCGAATTAAAATTTTTTTGTATGGAATTATTATTAAATATGAACTTTTATAAAATGCAATTAAAGCCAAATATCAAATATTAAAAATAAAAAAAAATGTAAAGATGGTACCATATCGCCTTAACAGCGCATTTCTCCTTTCCTAAAAAAGATCGCTTACCAGCAACGTCTCAATATAAGGTTGTTGGACGGATGACATTATTATGGTGTCACTTCGAAACAACACGAGAGCTATTGATGATGAACAAAATTTATAAGGCTGTTGGGTACCATTGTACAAATAGGCTTCTAACATTAATGACTTCAAGAGAATCATGATGTATATAAATGGAATAATTAATTAGATTTATTAAAATTGCTGCTCAAAATCTAACAAGAAAATAAACCATTGTTTGAGCAAGATTTTCTACAGAGGTATATAGAGAATATTTTAAGAAACATATTTTGATCCTAACTAATCATAATTTCGTCCGTTTTTTTAATCACATATGATAAATATATCGGTATTTAAAATTTAATAACTAGTAAAATGTCAATATATTCCTGTTTTTCAATTGCAAAAGTTGTCCTTAATTTTTTTTCTGTCAAGTATAGTGTTGGTAGTCTACCGTTTATGGTCACAGATCGTTGACTGTGTGTCATGAGTTCGAGTTTTAATGCTACTGAAGATATACAGAATTGAGGGGTTGTTGCACACATTAAATTTCACGAGGCTCAAATTCTTCCCTTTATTAAAGTGTGGAAAGAGCTGAGGTATCGTCTTCGGCATTTGACCATAATTCAAAATGACGACATCAGTCTACAATACGCCTCGTGTTACTATGTAGTTTGAAGTGAATAAACTTTCACCCACTCACTTTTCTCTAATGTATTGGAGGGAATGCAAAGAAGTTCGGGACTTAAAAATTGTATTACATTAGAAGTTTAAATATGTCAAAATTTTATATGCTTTAGTCCTATTTTTGGTACCTTTAATGACTTTTAAAAAAAATATATTAATACTTCTTGTGTACCCGTTTCATTTTTTTCTTTCTTCTTCTTCTTAATTGCTTTGCAGTTGGAAAAAAAATCACGATCTGGAACAAACACATACAAAATGCGCTGTACAGAATGTTTGATTCTATAAAAACGTTTGGTATAAGAATTGAATGATAATATATCCGTTTTTTACTATCTTTAATTTAGAAACTGCATTGTAGGATTTTTTTGAAATTAGAACTTTATAGACCAGGTTTAAGATTACAAATTATACACTCAGAAAATTGAAATCAATGAGGAAAAAATCTTTTTTGAAAGTGATTACCGTAAATCCGCATAAAACGCACCAATACGTTCAAGCTCTGCAAATTTTTAAATTCAGGTATATTCTCTGAAAACGCGCACCCCCTATTTTACGAAGAAAACTAAAATGTACGTATGCAATGCTGTTATGTTTTGAAGTGATTTATTCAGGTTATTTTCTAAATCGTTTGCAAAAAAAAGTATGCTCTTAGAACTATAATATTGTAAGTTCATTAAGAATGTCACTTCTCTTAAACAAACAGTAATTAGTAATTTGAAATATATAAAAGTGAAACTTTTTATACTTATCTCCTTTTTTTATTTTTAAGGTTCTCAATTTTATACCCGGCGTATAACTCGCATATGTAAATTTCGAATCTATTTTTCGTGTTAAAAGTTCGCTTTGAACATTCATAATCAATGACTGATTTAAGTTCTGGTTACTTTACAAAAATCGGAAAAAAATGTACTGTTCAATTTTATTGAAAAATAAAGTACACCATTTTCGGCTTCAAATTCGTTAAGACATGCTGTTTGCCGAATTAAAATTAAAATTATCACAGTTACTCAAATTTTATATTATAAATATATGTATTAGTTAAAGGTAAAAAAAAAGTTACTTTAAATTGCAATTTCTCAGATTTGTAAATTACAACACAAGATTATTTTTAAGATCTGTCTAATATGTTTAAAAATTTGTGAAGTTTTAATATATAGATAAGTATTTTAATTAGAGATTTTTTGTGTGTGTCTAAAAGCAGTTATTTAAAATTTTGAAATGTAAATATTATTTATATCTTTAAAGAAATGCTCAAATGTTTTAAAAATAGTCTTATTAAAAAAAAAGAATAATTTAAATATAATTAATGCACGCACAAGAAAATTCCGATTTTACAACCGGTCAATTTTTTTAAAAATATTGTTTAAATTTGGTCATGTTTAACATTTTAGTAACAGAGGAACTGCGGCAAGTGTGTGAAGTAATCATCATAAGCTTTTTTTTAAAAAAAAATATATTGATAAATTATGCTGTAAAATTTATAAATTATTGAAACTCACTTCACACATTGTCCTCTTTTATTAATTTTTTAGTCAGTCGGATAATCATTTTGCTAAAATTTCGTATTAGTAAAGATTAACTCTAATACTTTTAGCATTTACTATTTAAACGCGACTGCTGAAAAATTGCATTTAAATTCTAAAAGGTTGCATTTTTCAATTACATATTTTGTTCCGTTAAAAAGAAAAAGTTCCATAAAAGTAGGTATTCTAATGCAAGAACTGATATTTGAAATATGACTGTAATCCTTTAATGTTGAATTTCAATGCGATATTCAAAATGTTAATTAAAAGTTTTGTACTACTTAATGAGTAATGTTAAGATACACTATTGCGGATGGGAAAGCTATTAATTAAATTAATTTGAAAGTTTTAATAAATTATGAGGAATTTCAAAATACATGCAAACACGATATTGATAATGAGGTTACATCTTAAGCCTTTAATTTTGAAAGCATAAATTGTAATTTCCTAAAGATTAATGTTTATTTTGTTATAAAAGTGCATCAAAAATAGAAATTGTTGATGTTTAGGAACAATGAATTTTTCTTATATTTACAAAAATAAACCTATTAGAAGAACATGCTTTTTTGCTTATTTTGAATATTTTTTTAATAACACCAACATCAACAATAAAAAAGGAGAAAATTCTCGGAAATGTTCTGTGAAATTAGAAAATTTTCCAAATATTCAGTAAGTATGCAAACAATATAATTCAAAGAAACATAAAGCATGGATTGTTTAAGGAATTATTCATAGATTTTAAAGAGTGAAAATTTCGCTCTACTCTTTAACATATTTTAAATGTTACTCAGAACTAAATAGCTTATATTTGCATTTTTATCTAGAAATGATAGAGTGATATTCAATCGGAATGAAAGTCAAATAAAAACAAAATATTAAAAAATATTGTTTTTTATAATCAAATGTGTTTAGTATATGCAAATGGGGAGAGATATTGAAAAAATGAAATAGTATGATTAACCTAATTGTGCATCATCAGGCTTCAGTAACTCAACTTCACGCTCAAAGTGTGACACACCTGCGGGAGTGGTATCCAAAGACATATTTAAAAAAAATTCTGACAGGCTTAATCCCCTTGAAGGTTATGACCTTAAAGTCAGCTAGACCAGGAATCATCCATTTTCCAAAAAAGGTTTAGCATTGTAAAAAGTTAGACGGTGGGTATGACACACCCTGCGCGAGTGGTGCCGACTTAACTTGTATACATAACCAATTAAATATTGAAGAATAAAGTGTATTTTTTTCATAGTCTTGTCATTTCAATTTTCAATGTACTAATCGAAAAATCCTTATATCTGGCAACTTCCTCCGATTTACAACACACACACACATATATATATATATATTGTTTTTATATATTATCTATATATAAATCTTATCATTGGGCTTTCATATATATGAAAAAATATTCTTATAGCCCTATTTACTTAATTAAAAAGGACGGATTCCTGAAACTTGTCTATTTATATTTTACACCTTCTTAATCTCTCTTCAGAGTCGAATTCAGTTTAACCTGTTCAATTCAACAAAGTAGACATGTTTACCAATTTTCAAGATTGCAAATCTAATAGTTCAAAAGCATTTATTTTTTATATATTTGAGCTGAAACCCCCGCAACCTAATCATTGAAGCTAATTTCCGTTAAACCTGTTATTTTTGCGGATATCTACTTGACACAAGAAGCATACTTACAAAAGTTCATATCTATACGCATAATAGTTTTAGCTTGGGTAGTTTTCTTTTCTCAACACTTCTACAGTAGCCAGCGTAACACCTTGTGACAAGTCGGTGGATTTCGTCATTTTCTGTAATTATAAAAAAATAAAAATAAAAAAAACATTCTTAGTAGATTTCTACTCAAGAAAAAAAGAACGTCTGTTAAACTTTTATGTCTAGTAATTCTAAAACGAAATATTTTTATGTATTTTCCCCCTCAACCCCTCTTTAGGAGTCCTTAACTTGCCTCTACTCAGAAGAATCCCGTTAGCTAAATTTCAAGTATGTAGTTCTAATAGCTCAAAAAGGAAAATATTTATCTATAGCACCTTCTAACCAGTCTCTGAGGAGAAAATTTCCAAAATTACTCCTAATATAAATTTATTTGTATGTCTAACATTTTGGAAAAACCGGCTGGGTGGCGTGTTTGGTTTGTCGTTGTCCTTCTGAACCCAAGGTTGAGGGTACGACCCCGGCCCAAGTCGGTGGATTTTCGTGATGCAGAAAATCGACAGCGGCCACGTCGTATGATTATACGGCATGTAAAAGATCCCCAGAGTGTCTGTTTGGCTTTGGCGCTTTCGGCAAAATTAAATCCTAGTACAAGTTCGCATCGTCAGAGCACAGGTAGGTCCCTCTGTAGAGAAAACTGGGCGTCAAAATTACCTGCGGTGATTGGTATCCGCCTATACGGCGCCGCACTAAAGAGTGATACCAGCTCTTGGGGATGTACTAGGTCTGCAATGATAAAATACCAATCCGCAGCCCATTGGATAAAGAAAAATATTTTGGAAAATCTAGTGATGAGTGAGTAGTGTCTTTTCTCCTTTATGTATATAGATTAAGACCAAAGAAATAAGTTTTTTTTTAAAGTTATTTCTCTCACTTTCTGTAAAATATTTGATGTAATAAATAATACATATAGAAAAGTTATGCCAAAAATTATATACTTTGACAGGTTCATATTTCAGTAGGGTATAGTTATGTTTATTTTATGTAGGTTTTGGTATTTTGTATGTATTAGATCCGCATGTGTATGTAAGAACTTTAAAAGGTAGTATATTTTAAAGTATTCCATGAATGTTTTTAACTCTTTATTATTGAACATACTTGATCTGTGTACTAGTATTTTTAAAAATATAAAAAATAAGTTATGTCACATTACCTTTTCAGTATGAAAAGAATTTTTTTTATTTCAAAATAACATTCTTTTTTTTTTAAATTTCTAATGGGGTGCGGATTGGTGTTTTACCAGTGCAGACCTAGTACATTCCCCGAGAGAAGGTATCTCTTTTTAGTGCGGCACCCTATATGATGATACCAATCACCGAAGGTAATTTTGACCCCAGTTTCCTCCATAGAGGAAAGCACCTGAGCTCTGACGATGCAAAACTGTACTATGATTTAATTTTGCCGAGAGCACCCAAACCAAACAGGATCCCTACGGATCGTTTGCATGCTTTTAAATCATACATGTCCGCTGTCGATTTTCTGCATCTTGAAAATCCACCAACTTGGGACGGGATCGAACCCCAAACTTGTGTGCAGTAGATCAGTGACAAATCAAACCCTCCACCCAGCCGGTTCAGATAATATTCTTACATTCATTATTTTCTAGACTGAATGGATTTATGTAAATCATGTTGAAATGCCTTTCGTATTAATATAATATCATAAAATTATTAATCCTTTTTATGATTAATTCATGAGCAGAGGAAAAAACCTGGCTTTTTTACTTGGTGAAAATCTGAAACAAGATGTATACATAAAAAAACTTCTTAAAGAACTTTTATTAGTTATGACCCAACTTGCTCGAGTTTCCCAAATAAATTCATTTGCTACTTTCTTACTTATAAAACAAGTTTATGACTTCCCGAAAAAAATCTTTACTTATTAAATTAAATTAATTTTGTGCATAAAAAAAAACTTAGAAATACATTCGGCAAAATCATACAAACATTACAAATTGATTTTAAAATATTTTCTCTTTTTCCTAGTTTTGTATAATATATACTACTCATATTTGATTAAAATCATCTTTTTTTATTTGAGAGATATTTGAATAAATAACGCGAATCTACTTCAATACATTTAGAAACGTGATTTAAGAAATTACTATGGAGACTTACATTTAAATAATCTTTGAATAGTTTTTGAAATAAATTTTTGTACAGTCTAAAGACGAAGTATACACTATATTATAAAAAAAATGTTTACTAGTATAATTTATTCCATGAAAATGTATGCATTCTGTCTAATGAGGAGCTGTTAAAGCCGAGTTTATGATGTGAATGTTGCGTCAGACGCTTGTTATCTGGAGTTTTGAGCGGTGACTTCCTGTATGAGAGAGCTTACAAGTTAATTTTGAAACGAGGCTAAATGTGTCTGTTGGAGTCAGAGCATCTTGGGACGTCTGGGTTTCCCATTTCCATGTCTCTTTAAAGGTGGGATAAGTGACACGTTCAAAAGAGACACTTGACGCAGAAAAATTTCTGATTGGATGTAGTCGGAATTACTATTTAGCCATTGGTCCTTGCCACCCTCGTACGGTGGACTTTGAAGGTGGAGTTTGGCTTAAGAAAAGAACCAGTCATTTTTCTCTTCGCTGGATAAAGGGAAGTCAAAGTTTGACTTGTCCTGGAACTTAAATTCGGTATTGTCCTGTTTTGGGTACCTTACCCCGGAAAACTACGTGGCCGTAGAAAATCATTAGTTCCCTTACAGGAAATTGTTCTTTAGGTCCAGCAAGAGTCATTTGTTCATTAGTTCGCAAGTACGACAATAAACAGGATAACTTAAATTTTAATTGTATTTTATTCCTTTTATTTATTCAATTACATAAAAACATTTTCCTCCCTTTAAGTTTCTAATGATATTCATACTGATAATAATCACAACTATGTTGAAACAATCACAAAGTTCAACTTAGAATTAAAACTCAACACATTCAACAGTTAAGATTATGTTTAATGAAAAATAAAATAAATAATTCATTTTACATTTTCACGTATTTTTTTAAGTATTTGTTTATCTAAATCAGAATGAAATAAAAATGTAAGTAAATCTCACTTTTATTTTAACTGGCGATGAAACAACTTCAACATGCTTACCATGTGTAACACGGTAATAGTTCTTCAAAACCATTAGTCTGTTTTAAAATATTTAGTCGATTTCAAAGAAAAAGTGCATTTAGAGGAAATGATATTATTGACTAAGTTAAATATAGTGCTCCTTGCACTTTCGAATAAACTAGAACTGAAGCAAGGTAATACTGAAACAAAGAAAATTATATTTACAATACAATCTTTTAGATTTCATTCAATGCCCGATATCTAAAAAGCTGTTTGAACCAATTTTTATTTCTCACCATGTCAATGAGAAAATTTTGTAAGGAAAAATTTCCCCTTAAAATATGTGGCATACATTTTCAAACTGAATATCAATGTGTGTAAGCATATCTTGAATCTATATTATGCATACATAAATATAAAAACTCTTGATATTTTTTGATAGTCCTAAGGTGATTCCAGATTTCTTTCTACACAAAAAAAAAAAAAAAAACCCTAAGTTATTTTCTCTTTGTTCTATTTAAGTGAGATGATTCGCGAATATAATTTTATAAAAACAGCACATATTCATATTTTAAACACTTCGTTAAAATTGAGTATATTATTATAATGCATACTTCCTTTTTATAGTATTACTAAAAGATGGAATTAAATTAATGTGCACTCTACAAAAGGTAATCTTATAGGCTCCTTAGTTCCACTAAAAAAGTTTAAACTGAGATTCACTAAATTAATACAACGATATGCAAGAATATTAGGAGGATAATTTAACTCTAAGTGTAACAAAAAGACTTGAGCCATTATTCAATTATTTTTCTCAAAATTGAATTTGGTAAAAAATATTTCATTATTAACATTGACGAGTAATATGACTCATTTTTCTGCAAGTGTAGAATGCAAAGTCGCTTAAAATACTAATTTTATAGTACTTATTCCTTTTTCATTTTTCTCGTGTTTATGAATCACTATCGGCATTTTTAATATACGGCCAACGAAAAATCTGTTTGTGCAAAGTTTGGGCTCAATTTGGGCCTGTATTTTTATAGGGAGATAAAGTAATTATCGGTTTTGGAAAAATTACTGGTGTTATTCTAATTACTCGTACTGTAAGAACAAATTGTGCATCTTTAAAAAAATGCCTTTTACTTAACACTGATAATTTAAATTAATTAAAGTAAACAAACTTGAATTTAGTTTAAATATTTGTTAACTGGCTGTTACCCACCTGCTTCGCGAGGTATTTTATGATGTTTTAAAAATATATAAAGTCTATATGCATATATATATGTATATATATATATATTAGATACCTAAGCACTAATATTAAGAATTCTAATGTATTAAAAAATACAACCCCTGATATAAAAAAGACAGAAATTCTAAATGATAATTTTTAATAATCTCTAAAATGGATGTGGAATGATTTTTTGCGCTCTCGTAACCCAATAATCAAGTAGATTTTTGCGAAACCAATTTTCAGAGGATCTCTACTCTGTACAATAAACATACGTGCCAAATTTCAAGCCTAAATCTAATAGAGAAATATCAGAATTTTTGCTCTTAGTACGCCCCATATAACCCCGTTGAGAGTCAATTTCCTAACAAACCGTTCTTAGAGTATTTCAATTCAACATTAACAACAACGGGGAAAAAAACATGAAAACCAAATTTTATTATTATAGCCCTAGTAGTTTGAAAAATGGAATATTTTTTGTCAATACACCCCAGTAACCCACCTCTCTCCAAGGTGTCGATTTTCGTAAAATCCATTCTTAGTGGATCTCAATTTGTTAAAAGATATATGCTTTACGAATTTCAAGTATGTCGGTATACCAATTCAAAAACAGGATTTGTTTTCTATAACTCCCCTTAACCCCTCCCAACTCCCTTAGAGATCGATTTTCACAAAAATCTTTGTTAGAAAAACTTTATTCCATGAAAGAAAACATGTCTACCAATTTTCAAGCAGGTAGGTCTAATAGTTTAATAACGGAAATATTTATCAACTACGCCCCTTAATCCCACTCAGTGCTCCTTAGGCTCAGTTTTCTTAAAACCTACTTTGTAGTGGCAGTACATCTAATAGTTTAAAATACGAACTAGTGATCATTAACGTCCCTTAAGACCCCGCGACGTCACTTGTGGGTCACTTTTCGTAAAAATATTTTAGTAGTGGATGTCTACTTCATGAAATGAATCTGCTTATGAAATTTCTAGACTGTACACCTAATAATTTAAAAACAGAAATAATTTCCTCTGACTCCATTAAGCTCCCACAATGCCACTGAGTCGGGTTTTTTTTCAAAACTCATTTTGTAGCGGATTTCTACTCCATAATTAGGAGTCTGGTTACCAAATTTCAAGACTGTATGTCTAAAATGGAAATAATTACCTAAATTGCTCCTTAATCCTCCGTAACACCCCCTAAGGGCACGTTTTTTGCAAAAAATCCGCTCTTAACGGATCTCTACTCCATAAAAGGAACATGGCTAACAAATCTTAAGTTTGTAGGTTTTAACATTTCGGGAGATATCACATGATGAGTGACTGGGGGAAGGAGTGAGTAACCTTTCTTCTTTATAGATAAATGGATATTTTTATCATCACATAAGCATTAAAAATATTAGCAAAGATACTGATTATAATAAAAATAATGAAACCACAGTTAATTACAATGAACTAGAGCATAAAGTATTTTAATATATAAAATGATTTCACAATTGGAATAAGTGAGACAAATTAGCCCTAAGTAATATTGAAAATTGTGGGGAAAAAACCCGGAATTCATAGATTAAAAGATTTTTTTTAATTTATTGAATACTAAAAAAATATATGTTAATTAATTAGAGAACTGATACTTTAATGATAATTCGTTTAATAATAAATCGGAAATCGTTATAATCATTATGTCAATAATCACATTTTTCTCAACTCTTATAACAAAAAAAAATCTCTAATGATTAAATTTCAGCAATATAATTATTACCTTAGCGCTCGCTCATAAAGTTCTTTGCAACGATAAAACATCAAAATTTAAAATCAACGATTTGTAATATTATCGTATTATGTTTGAAAGGATATTTAAATTATTTTACGAAATAAATGTACAATGTATTTCAAATAGAGATAATATAAATAAACAGGAGAAAATTAAATTAAAAGTATTGAATTTCAAAATCTAACTTAAATCGATAATTTGAAAAAGTTAAGCTGAAAAAGGTAAAAATATGTAAAGTCTATAATCTATGTAAGCTCAATGTTTTAAGTACATTTACTTTAAACTTGCTTATTTTTTGAATAGGGGTGGTTATTTGCAATGTAATATATATTTAAAATGACGAAACATGTATTTAACAATCAAGCTTATGATCATTTTACTTATATAAAAATTAAGCAATAGTTTTGTTAATAATTTTGACATATATAGTTTGACATGGCTTATAAAAATAGAAAGAAGTCTGAATTCAACTACATCTAAAAATTAAAAGTAATAAGAACAAATTAAATTTCAAACAAACAACATACTTTAATTCATTTTTACTTTAACATTTGGTGGGACGTCATATGCTAACGAAGTTTATTGAAGAAAAATTCACTTAACTTATCGCAATTCAAATGATTAATTGATGTGCTTATAATTGTTATAAATAGTTTGTATATATTAGAGAACCAGTTTAAAGATGCAAAATTATAATGATATGTATATTCAAACTTTCCGATTAAATTTAAAGAAACTGAAAGACGACATATAAAAAGCTTGAATTAAATGAATATGTATTACGAAGAGAAATGTACATGGTACGGAAACTTATATATGTAGACTAAAATTTATCGTATGATAGGTATCATTTGAAAACAAATACGCCCCTGAACTAAACATTATTAAAATTTCAAGCTTTACAGAAACAATTCAACAACACATATACTTTAAGACATATTCAACAAAGTATTCATTCGGACAATTATTTTTTCTCTTTTTCAAATTCGCTTAGAAATTTCTTTTAGTTGCTCCCTTAGTTTCGTAAAAAATAATTAATTATTTACAACTTGACTGAAGCTTGTAAGATGTAAATATCTTGTAATTGTACTAATTATTTAATGTTGAGCAATTAGTTTCTTAAAAGGGCCCAGTATACCATTACTCATCTCTTGTTTAAAGTTCTACACAACTTTTCAAAAAAAGGGGAGATTTAGTTTGCATAACAAAGGAAATGAACATGTTTTATTTTTGCCGCTATTAATTGATATCTAAATGTGGTAAGTCCCTTGAAAAGATTGCTATTAGAAGCTTAATTACATGTTTCTTAAAATGCAATTTGTTTTAGATAACACTAATAAAATTTAAAAATTAATAAATTAGATATAGGGGCATTAATTTTATGGCATATACAGGGTGTACCAAAATGGCACCCACACTTTGCAAAGCCAGATTCTTCATTTGAAGTACATATAAACGGCCTGCAGAAGTTTAACTTTACGGTATATAGTTTGCGAGTAAGATACGAAAAACCAAGTATGACATCAAAGCCGGAAAAACAACTCATTGGACACTTTAACAGCAGTATTTGCTAATAGTTATAAAGTTAGAGGTTCAAAGTGTGAGTCTGGCGTAAATATAAATAAAGGCCTGAGAGTAGTGTGGAAGGAATGAGTGCGGATTTCGCACTGAAGTACAATCAGCCTGCAAAAAAAACATTTAAGTCCGTCGTTGTACTCACTACGTCTCGATACACTAATTCTTTGAGATTTCTCCAATTAGAAAATCTCCAACAGTATGAGATCTGGCGATCATGGTGGTTATAGAACCAGACCCTCACTTTTAATCCAGCAGCCGGAATATGCCATATGTAGTCAATCACGCACAAGAGAACAAAAATGAGCTGGATCTTCATCATGAACAACATGTTTCATATTCACACATCATCATTAACCGTACTTTTCTAGTAATCAAGGATCGCAGAAATGCAGTTCTAAGGGCATAGTTTTTTGGACTTTTAACGAGGAATCTGGTTGTGCAGACTTTCGACATTGTTTTTGGAACACCCTACAGATATAAAAATATGTATGTAAGTTTAGTCAAACTGTATTATACTTTTCTGCCACTAGAATATATAAGTAAATCACAGTTCTGCACAAAAGCATAATTATTCTTGAAAACGAAATATTTTTCCATGTTAGATACAATATTTCTTTTTTAAAGATGAATATGAAACATGCTGGGTCATGATGAAGATCCAGCTCATTTTTGTTCTCTTGTGCGTGATAAACTACATATGGCATACTCCGGCTGCTGGATTAAAAGTGAGGGTCTGGTTCTATAACCACCATGATCGCCAGATCTCACACTGTTGGAGTTTTTCTAATTGGAGAAATCTCAAAGAATTAGTGTATCGAGACGTAGTGAGTACAACGACGGACTTGAATGTTTGTTTGCAGGCTGATTGTACTTCAGTGCGAAATGCGCACTCATTCCTTCCACGCTACTCTTAGGCCTTTATACAGGGTGTTTCATATTGAATGGGACAAAAAGAATAGCGCAGTGTGACTGCCGTAATGGATTTATTCAGCCGAAACAAATTTATTCTGCAACTACAATTACACAAGTTTTATTTGGCAACAGGGAAAAATTATCGAATGACGAACTCGACGCTAGAGGCACTGTTAAACAAAATGTCGTCCATGCAGGAGAAAGCGTACTGCGTTTTCGAATATGCCAAAACCTTCTCGGTAACTGTTGTGCAAAGACATTTTCGCACGAATTTTCTTCTCTGGGGTTTCGTTAAAGACAAGGTGTTTGTGCGTCCACTTCCTCAGGACTTAGAGGAACTGAAGCAGCGTGTAACTGCAGTGTTGAACTCCATCACAGGGGATATGCTATCACGAGTGTGGCAGGAGCTTGATTACCGTGTAGACATTTGTCGTGTCACCGGAGGGGCACATATTGAACACCTGTAGAAACTTGAATAAATGAAGTTTTGAGGTAAATTGGAATTTTCTAAAAAAATTTATTACAACGTTTACAATCATGTTTTCTTTTTGTCCCATTCAATATGAAAAACCCTGTATATATTTACGCCGGACTCACACTTTGAACCTCTAACTTTATAACTATTAGCAAATACTGCTGTTAAAGTGTCCAATGAGTTGTTATTCCAAATATGCATCCTAAAGTATAAATACATTTATTCCTTTCATTTAAATTTGTTTCAATTCTAAGAATATAAAAGAAGATAATTTGTTTCATAATACAAGTAACATTTCTAAGTTTAATCCAGAAATACCCATTAAAATTTGAAAACAATAATACACATTAATTTTTGAACTTAATTATTCATAATACAGTTGAATAAAAAAATACTTGAAGTATGCCCGAGAAATGTAATACTTGTTAGAATTTGCTGGATATTTTTTGTAAGCACATATTTTAAAAGGAATACGCAGTATAGTTTTAGGTTTATGTAATATTTGGTGACTTAATTGTCTTCGCCCAGTTAAAGCTTTTAAATGAAAGAACAAGGGCAAGAAAGAAGACAGATGTAAGAATTTTTGCATAATACTTTTGACAGAGAAAAGCAAAGTGTTTATTCATATCTGTTTTAAGCCAATTTCTTTTGCCATTTCTATAAAACTGTGTTTTTTTAATGGCAAGATCTTTATCATTTTTGTTAATGTGCCTTAAACTTTTTGCTTAGCTTAGAAACCATTGGTGTTGTTTCTAAAAACCCGAAACTTTGCCTTCATTTTTGAAATATTGGATAAAATGTTTTCTCTAGTTATGTATTTTTTGAACATACATAAAAAAAGCAACAAAAATTTGGGACAAGGAGTCTAAAAATATTTTTTTAACTAGAGTTATGCATATTTATTTGAAGGATTGGAAGAAAAAAATATTTTGCTTGTTAACTTATGTTTGATGATTAACTTTTTTTTTTTGATAAGCTGAGTCATGAAAAAATAATTTGTAAATATTGACAAATTCAAAAATAGTGAATAAAAATATTTGTAAAAAAATGAATTAATTATCATGAGTTGAGAGTTTAGAAAAAGGAAATCACAATTTATTTGGAGAAATAAAACACAAATGAATCAATCGACTTCAACTAGAAGATTTGTTAGTTTATCTAAGATTTTTTATTTGATTGGGGGAAAAGGTAATTGGTTTTGAACTAATTTTTCTATAATACACACTTCTGTTTTCTTTAGTTGATATCCTACAGCAATGTTTATCATTTTTCCTTGAGCCTAAGGAGGAAAAGTAACTATGCAGTTTTGTAAGAAAATTAAAAACAAAAATATTTTTCTTGCGATTTTTTACTCTATTTTAAGTGGTATAAAATATAAAAGAATAAATATAATTTGCTAATAAGTTTAAATATTAAGAAAATTAATGAATATGTACACAAACACACGCCATTTTTTTTGTTAAATTATGAATTGCGCAAAAAATGGTGTACCTTTCTTAACACAACCAGAGCATTTTTTGAGTGTTATTTAATCCAGTAATTAATTAAATTTTACTTGAGGCACAAAAAAACTGCATGTCATAAATAATGTTTGAATAGTATTTTTTTTCTACCTTCGGCATTTTTTCATAGATTAAAAGTCATTGTAAAGTAAACAGTGTTAGCTACTCAGAATTTACACTGAGTTGTAGAGAAATAAATAACAAGCGTATTAAAACTATTACTATTTCAAAGTCAAACATTATTTAATTTCATTTTATACAATAGATTTTTACTTATTTCGTAATGACAAATAGGTTCATCCTTTTTCTTGACTTCACAATTTACACTTTCATATTATTCATGAAACACAAATATACGTGAATACCTATAACACTGAAGGCATTTCAACTCGCATAAATTATTAAAAAAAACATTTTAAATGTATGAAAATGTCCATTTAGTAGAAATAATTTAATAACACCCATTCGATAATAGATGACAACGAAAAAAATTATCAAACAATTATTCTTCACTAAAATTTTAGATGCATATTAGGCATGATCCAAATTGCACCAGGATATATGGTCCTCCTTTAAAATCTTTACAATAGAATATTTCACACAAATCTTTTTCAACCTCATCTCTCTATATGAAAAATAGATTTGTCGTTATGATGTAATGAATTTATTTATACGTAAGGTATACTTAATCAAAATGGGTCGTAAAAAGCTGAATTTAACTGAAGAGGAGCGCTAAGAATTATTTTCTTAAGGGGTCTCCTACCTTCCAGCGCTTTCTCGAAACCTATGTTTACGTCAATCATAGGGATATAATAGATTTCACCAGTAGTTTTCTGAACCATCCACATATGGTCACAAAATCAACAAAAATGATTCCAACTTCAGAAGTACATAATACATGTAAGTTACAGTTTTATAATTCCAACAATAATTATGAACACTTGTTTAATTTGTACATTAGTTGTTCCGTCGTTAGGCAGTCAGGTGGTACCTCCTCTGTAGCAACATTAAAAGTAACTTCTTATTTTACATTCTTCAATGTGCAGCAATTGGCGAAATGGAATAAATGTTATTATATCGCAAAAGTAGCATTTCATGAGTTAAATCTAATGGAACACAAACGCATCAGCCATAAGAAGTGTTACATAAATATAGTGCAGTAATTAAACACGAAATTCGCAGATTTTTTTATTTACAGTCTTATGAATTATGTATTACATTCGCTGTGCAATGATTTCAAGAATCCGAATCTAGACCATTTTGAGTCTTATCTCATTTGATACACATGGGGACGCATGAATGGCGGAATAATTTTTTTTATTCCGAAGTCTCCTTGTTTGATCAATATAGTCGATGCAAAGTGTCCATTCTTCGCAATTCGCTATCCCGTCAGCAAATAGGCTTATTTTTTGTTCGTCGAATAGAGGTGGAAAGAGCAACAAGAGGACTGACTAGTCAACCGCCAAGGACATTGGAAATGAATACTTTATTTGATAAAGCTCCTTCCAGAAACTATATTGGAATTGATCTTGGTTTAGTGAATAGCACGATACCTCTAGCTGGATTGGTCTAATTCTATATGGGAAATACCTGGAATTTTACTCTATACATAGAATGACAAAAATTACCAAGCGAATATTTTTATGTAATTTCTTAATAATAACGTTTATGTCTCATACATTCCTAAGGTTATCCTTTGCGTCATTAATATTGCCTAGCTATAATAGAATTCCAAAGAATTGTGTGTGTGCTATCTTTTTTTAAAAAAAGAAATTACATGTTTTTATAATAAATGCCATTGATATTCAATAATACATAAAAATATTAAAAATACGTAATCGCTTCTAAAAAGATATAAATGTACAATATATACAAGTATATCGCATAAAAGAAAAAAAAATGTCAAATTGCTGTTATTCTTACAATATTTAGATTTCCGAAATATTTTAAACATAACAATACTGCGGTTTTTTCATGTATATACACTGCTGGCCACCGCAAATGCAACACCCTGGACTTTGTAGTTGTTTTGTGTGTTGTTGGAAAAAGGTCTTTCCTTCAAAATTTTACAATTATTATAAAAAGATAATAGTTTTAAACCCTTTATACACTGGACCACCGTAAATGCAACACCCTGAACGAAGCATGAAAATAACATGAAATTTACAACATGCATTAGTGGAGGTGAGATATGCAAATGATTAGAATTTCAGCTCAGACATACATCACGCACCCCTGTGGCGCCACCTCAAAGCTCTATTTAAGGCTTGGAGATTTCGACGATTTCAAGTTCGGCAATTGTGTTTTCCTTGAGGTTTTTTGAAAAAACGATCAGTAATGACTCGTAGAAAACAGCGATCAGCTTTTGATCAAGTATCCAAATTCAACAGAGGAAGGATAGTGGCCTACCGAGATTGTGGATTATCTTTCAGGAAAATCGGTAGTCGTGTTAGACGAAACCAAACAACTGTAATGCGGATATGTGACCATTGGATGCAGGAGGGTAGGATGGACCGACGTGGTCGATCGCATCCACCTCAGTGCACCACTTCACGTGACGACAGACAAATTGTGCGCATGGCAGTGAAAGATGGCTCAGTCACATCACGAATCATAGCACAGCACTTTGAGTCTATAACGCATCATTCAGTGTCTGCGCATACCATTCGACGCCATTTACAGCAGAGTGGTCTGTCCGCAAGACGTCCATTGCTTGGTCTACCCTTGACGCAGAACCACAGACGTCTCCGCCACCAATGTTGCGATGAAAGAAGGATGTGGGCAGCAGAATATAATGAAGTTAGATCTTTACTGATGAGTCACGCATCTGTCTGCAACACCACGATGGTGGGATTCGAATCTGGAGACACCGTGGAGAGAGGATGCTGAACAGCTGTGTTATGCACCGCCACACTGGTACTGCACCAGGTATTATGGTTTTGGGCGGTATTGGATATCACTCTCGCACTTCTCTAGTACGCATTGCCAGTACATTAAACAGCCAGCGCTACATCTCCGAGGTGTTGGAGCCAGTTGTCCTTCCTTACATTCAGGGCTTGGCCACAGCCATATTTCAACAGGATAATGCGCGACCACACGTGGCACGCATTGTCCAAAGATTCTTCGTCAATCACCAGATTGAATTTCTTCTCTAGCCGGCTCACTCACCGGATCTTTCGCCAATAGGAAACATGTGGTCTATGGTTGCTCAACGATTGACCCAGATGACACCCCCACTGCCACACCAGATCAACTTTGGGATCAACTTTGGCAACGTGTGGAAGCTGCTTGGTCTTCTGTACCCCAAGAACAAATCCAAAGTCTCTTTGAATCAATGCCGAGGCATGTGACCCCGGTGATATCCAACAGTGGCGGCTACTCTGGCTACTGATTCTGGCAGGAACCACATTTCACAGAAGTCTATAAATTTAATCATTTGATACTTGGTCAACATGTTATCTACAAAATAAATTTAGTAGTGTTATCTCTTGCCTTTCTTGGTGTTGAATTTACGGTGGCCAGCAGTGTAATTTGAGAAAAATAGAAAGATAAATAGTACCTTAAAATTTTTATCTTTCATTTTATACAAATCAATTTTTATAAAAATTATTAAAATAAAACTTATGTGTAATAAAGTTTTAAATATCTAGCACTATAAACCTACAAATATAAAAAAGAATACAATAAAAGGAGAATATATATATATATATATATATGCGTAGTTCTAGAAAAAACTATATGATATTTTGAATGGAGAAAATGAAATTTTTAAATGTAAGATGATTAATTTGGCTTGTCTTTAGTACATACTATAAATTCATAGAAATTCATTTTTTAATTTAAATTAACATAAACAATTTTGAGAATAAAATAAATTATCAACTTGGAATATGTAATCAAGACTGCGTCAATGAATATTTTAAAATTTAAAAAAAGAAGAAAAAATCAGTTAGTTTCATTTCATTTCAATAGGCAATAATTCTATAACTTAAGTAATATTTCATCTAAAAGCAGCTTGTAGACTATTTGGTTATTAGTTATTATAGTTATTTAATGAAATATATTTAAAAGTAAGACTTCTAACAAGCCTTTAGTCACAAAATGTCCTATCACTTTAGTCACTTGTTGCCCGTTATATATATATAAATATCTATATACTCTACCTTGAGAAAAAATTAAGCCAAAAAGTAAGGATTGATCACACATTTTAAAATTATTTGAATGCAGATATTTTGTGATTGATATAATGATAAACTCAACAGAAACAATCAATGAATACACAAATATCAGAAATAAGACATCGGAGGTGATGTGGGGGCACAAAACCCAAGAAGTCAACTTCCTCTGAAAAAGCAAAATTTTAAGTGAAATAAAAGAGGCGTATTTCAAGACACCTGTGAAATGGGAAAGGAAATCGTTTGCGTAATAAGTCTTCAAGTATTAACCAGGACTTGAATTATTCGAAAGCTTGAAACGTGCATTTGTGAGAGAGTTAGTTCCAATCTAATAAACGTAGCTGAAATTTAATACATATATCGCGAGCTTGGAGTGGCAGCAGTAGCGTTGTAGTTATGACAATGAATTAGTGGGCAACGTTGTAGCGTTTTCGGGGCATTTCTGTGATTTGACTTATGATCCGTCATGTAAAGAAGCTGGCTCATATTTACGTGGGGGTAGAAATCTGGTAGGAAGCTTATCAGCTCAGGTGTCGTCTTTGTCATTTGAAAGAGGTTGAAAATTTTAAGACTCATCAGCACTAGTCTTCACATTGTTTTTGAGTTAAACATTAATGAACACTCACAGGTTCTTAATGAATAATTATAATTGTGTCAAATGTTGATGGTTATCGGACAAGAGAAAAAGCAACAAGGGGTAACCCATATATCTTCGGGTAAGTGAGGAAAGACCTGAAACAGACAGGGTTAATTCTGCTCAGAGGATGCGTATGGCAACTGGATATCCGGATAGAGGGTATCCCGGTTTACTATGATTAAACACCATCATAAATATGGTTGTTGGTAGTAGTAACATGGAACCTAACACTGCAAATCCCATCAATACAAATACAAACTCTTATTAATGAGCGTACTTTCAGTTTGCCAAATGATTCTCGGGCTAGTTGATTTGGAGAGGTAAGACAAGCCTTTATCCAATAGCTTCAGGAAAACATAGAGTTGCGCTATCCGGATGCTCATGTATGTTGAGGCATTACGGTGAACAGAGTGCCACTCCACATTTTCAACAGAGGCTCACTTAACACTAGAAAGACTGACAAATTATAATATACCTACATTGCCCAAAATCAGTGAAAATGACTGTATTCTTCGGAAAGAATACCTAATGCGTAAAATTTGTTTAAAATTTATTTTAATATGTTTTATATTATTTACAGTTGAATAACAAGTTATTAGTAAATATTACAGTAAAAAAAATTACTTCACTTGGACAGAAAATATATTCTAAATAATTCTAAGAAATTGTGTCATTATTTACATAATTGTTCTTCTAATTGATATTAAAAAGCAGTCAAAATGACTTCCTTGGGCAATCTAGTGTTAATGAAGATGGTTATTTTGATGAACTTATCATCTTCACGTGTATTTGTTCTGTGGTGCCCCAAAATTTGTTTTTAGGGATGACAGTGCGCACATTCATACTGGTCGTATTATGTTATGAAAGATTTTTTAGAAAGTAAATGCATCCGTTGAAAAATTGCTAAAGCCCTTATTCGAAAAAATTCCCATTTACTTTGTGTCTTTTAAATTTTTGGGAGATACCTAAAACTAGGCTATAATTTTTTTTTTCTGTTGGCATGACGTTGGCTTTGAGAGTGCTGTCACAGCTTAGGTGTTGTATTCACATGTGCGTTCAAAAAAAATATAGAGGTCCTCCGCTGATATTTCTCATGATGCATCAGAATGTGACGTAAGATAAACTATTAGAAATATGTCTGGTGTCACAATCGTATTTTTTGGATAATACAAGGAAACTGACGCAGATACCTATAGAGATTTCCTCAAAAAACAATGGAAAATCTTGAACATAAGCACAGAAAATCAGGAAAACATTATAGTAATGTAGGCCATGTTCCATTCTACTGGACATTTATCTGTTTTCTTTCTTGGAAAAATAGAAATTTCTATCAACGCTATTCAATTTTTTTTTCTGCTTCATTCCGTACTATATGCTTCAAATACCTTTCTTACTTGTTTGCTTTATCCATCCTTCAAATTACAGGGGTTGTTTACGACAGAGAAGTACATTATTCTATGATGTATGAATATCCATGTCTCTCAGTTGATATTTGTGGACTTGGGATTAGGAATTATAAGAATTTCTTCCAATATATATTTAAAAGATTAAAAACGTTAAAGATTCGTAAAATAAAAAAAAAAATGTTTTTGTTCAAAGTATGCTTAGAATAAATGTAGCTGTTAATTAAGGACTTCCGAAAGAAGAAAAACCCGGATCCCTCAAATATATATATATATATATATATAATATATATATATAATATATATATATATATATATATATATCATATATCTGAAATCTAACACTTAAATTTTATTCAAACAAATTTGTTAAATTTGAAAAATGATATATTTCATATATTAAATACATTCTTATTAAAAGAAAAACACCGTTTGATTAATAACTATTTTGAAATAATTTCTTCAAGATTAAGAACTGCATTAGTTTGAATAAAAATGATACGTAGTTCTGTAAAATGGAAAGAAAGTACAAAAATGAGTATGTAACAAAAATAATTTTCATAGAAAAGAAAAGAAAATCAGAAAAAAATAATGTTTTCTTAGTTACCTAATTTTTAGCAATTAAATACAGATGCCTTATAAATAAGATATAACTATTTATTTATGTATATTGGCAAACGAATAATTTTCATCTGTAAATGATCTTTAATATTGTTGCAATAACGTACGTTTAGTTTATAATCTATAGTGTGTATTTTGGTTACTTTTATTTGTGTAAATGAACAATCAACTTCCAGTATTTTATCATTTGGGATTAAGTATTTTTAAATAAGCTGTACATGCATATGTGAAAAAAATACAATTTTTTTTCAACAGTTGATTCTGCTTTTGAACATTATGTAAAGAAAGTCACACATAATTCAAATTTATGTTAAAGAAAATCATTTAAAACTATTAGATCATTATTGCACTTACACGCAGTCAAACGCATACATACTCTACTTTTTTGTTTAATTGAATATTATCTACAGTATCACTTATACAGATTATATAAGCCAAAACCAGATAATTCCTGTTCATTTACGCAGTATTCGTTCTAGTTTGATCACATTAGAGTAAAAACCCTTTAATTGTTTTCTGAAAATTTGATTTCTTAGATAAATTCTTGAGTAAAACTCTTTTTTATTTCATTTCATGCCCAATATATTTAAGAATACTCAAAAAAAAATGTGAAGAGCTTGCTACGGCTTAGCTAAAGGTGCAGAGCTATTAAGGCCGAATCCCTCCTGGGAAAGGCTGCATTACGACGACATTGACATGTTCGTCGATAGAAACCTTGATAGGTTACACTAAGTGTGAGAGAGTCCAACCGAATCTGGAAGTTAATCAAAGATAGAGTACGGCGTCGTAGAGTATGGAAGCTTGTAGAAGTGTCTTTCTAGCACCTGTGTGGCTTCGTAGAGTACCGAGAGTCGCTGTGTTTCCGATCTTGGTACCTGTTTAAAGGTAGTATACGTGAAGCCTACAAAAGCGACTCCTTAGGCAGTATCATTCCTGTTTGGGCGAAGCCGGGATTGCTATCCGGGCATTGGTTCTTGTCACACATAACGCGGTGGGCTTAGAAGCTGGAGATTGGTGAGTGAACTGCGATGGTCACTTCTCTGTTGGCTGGATATAGGAAGTTATAGGATTGGTTGTCTTAGAACACATCATTCTGGGTGTCTGGTCAAGAATGCTTTCCCATGCAAAACTATGTGACTGTTGAGACGTCATTAACGAAAAATGAAATAGGTCCTTCGGTGGAGACCGCCGTTAAATTTTCAAATCAAGCTAAAATGAATTACAGTAGAACGTCGTTTATCCGAACGTTCATTATCCGGAGCGTCAAATATCCGCACCAAAGTCCGGATGCGTTTTCGAGAAGTGCAATGCTCAACATTTGTTTCCTGTAAGTCCAAAAGTGACGGGAAAACCCAAGGGGAAGGGCATTTGGGGGATATCAGCTGTGTGTGATTCGGTAAACATCTGCATGTAATATTAGGTCAGTTTGTTTCCAAGTGAGGGGTGTATACGTGCTCTTTCGTTGAGTTTTGTTGATGTAGAAACCTGGATGACATGTCAAGCAGAAGACTGTGGATTTTAAATGCTAATTGATGACGAGATCGTGACTTACGTGTAAGAAGAATCCGACCCTGTCGATGATGAAACGGATGAAGACATGGGCAACAACAGCGGAAGTATATATAGCAAATGCTGACGCGTTTCTGCATTAGAGACAGCTATGGAGTGGTACGAGCAACAATCAGCGTGCTATCCTACTTAACTACTGCTGCTGAAGAGAATCATATACATTGCATTGAAGTAACGAAGATGTAAAATGGTACAGCGAAGAATAAGTGATTATTTTCAATCAAGGTAAAATTGTGACATTTTGCACATAGTTTGCTTTTTCTTCAAGCACGTTCCCCACATGTAACGATTTTAAATATTTCAATAGTGTTCAGTATCATACACTGCATGAATCGCATTCGGTTTTCGGTTATCCGAACAATCCCGTATCCGAATGGTGTCCGGCCCCAATTGATTCGGGTAAACGAAAAATCAGCGTTTATGAGACAAATATAAAGTCCCAATGTTTTTTTTAAAATTGTCAGGTTCCATTTAATATCGCCCAATAAGTCCTATTCAATATTTAAAACGTGGCCGTGGTAGCCAAGTGTTCAAGTTATAGGATCATTGCAGGCATGTCATGAATTCGAGCCGCGTACCACTAAAGACCCGCCGTGTAGGGTAGCGATGCACTTTAAATCGGCCAAGATCTCAAACTTCCTCCCGTTGGAGTGCCGTGGTAGTTAGGAGAGGGGGTGCCAGCTCAGGGGCCATCCTCGTCAGTTGACCATTGTTCAAAATTACGAGGTCCGTCGCCAAAACCCCTCGTGTAGCTAAACAGTGCGACGTTAATCTTCACTCACTCAATACTTAAAACATTGAGTAAAATTAAAAGGAATGTTGTAATTCAACATTTAATTTATGGAAGAGCTAATTTTCAGTCTGTTAATTCCATTTAATATTTTTTAATAGGATATTTTGAATTCAGCTGTCATTTTGTTTATATCGTGAATTTATTTATTTATTTTGAGATTTTAATAGTTTCACTCTTGACGAAAATTCTACGAAAGCATCCTTGTTATAAACCATTCATCTTTAAACAAATGTACTTTACGATAGAAATATACGAATAAATAGGTTTCACGCATAAAGTTAGATTTACCATGTTTTAATGGAAGCAAATTAGGTTGATGCAAATAAGAATTTCCAAAAATAGCAAATGTCTGTTCTAATTTTTCATGACTCTTTGAAATGAAAAGAAACATTCAGGTCGTGGTTTATTTTCTCGTTTTGAAACAAACTGCAAATAATGAAGCTGTCAAATTAGGCTCTCTATTTATGAATAGATTGCAAATGAAAATTGTGCCCCAATCAACAGAAGATTTGTTTTGGAATGAGACAAAATCAGAGGAAGAATTGTAGTGGTATAAAACTTCCGTTTCTATAATGGGTCCTCTTCATCCTAAATATAAGGAAACTCATATGATGTAATCGATAAGAAAAGTATTTATTACGATAGAGTTAAATAAAGAAAATATAAAAAAAGCAAAGCAAGAGAAATGTGTTTGCAATATTTTAACATTTTAAGTATGGGTGGTGATATCAGGCAAAGCAAATTATATCTACTGTTTTTTGTAGTTTACACTGTTATAGGAGCGGAAACAGGAAAAAATAATCAACTAGAAATTGATGTTATTTTATTGAAAATAATATGACAGTTAAGAACTTGCAAAGTTTACGCTTAAACAAATTGATTCATTGATTAATTCAAAAACTTTTTAGATGTATTGAATGACTGATTTAATGATTGATTGATTCTTTATATCACATCACATGGAAATTGTTAATTAACCTGGGGATTTTTAAATTTGAAGAAACTTTTTACCACTTTTAACCCTTGACTACCAAACTGCGCTTCCTAGTATCCGACAAAATCACAGATTTCTGGGAATAATGACCTTAAAGTTGTGTTGAAGACCTTGATATTATGATGCACATTTCATTTTTCATTTTGACTCTTATTGTTTCGCTTCCTAAAGTTTGCAAAGTAACTATTTTTGTTGTATATTTTTACTTTTCTTGAAAATAAGGCATCATTGTTGGATTTCAATGAAAGTTATATTGAATGAGAATATTTGCCGCTAATCGATGAATACGACAATGATTTTTTTACGAATTTATCTATTTGTGGTGAAAAAGATTAATACATGGAACACACATGACAATACGTTTTATTAGCGTATGTGAAAAGGTTTTTTGTTCCAAGGAACATTCAGAGCAATTTAACTAAAAATAAGTAATTGTAATTTTAAATTTCCTATTTTTTCAAATTTTTGTAATCTAGATATTTAGTAACTTAACTTTTGTAATTTTATACAATCCCAATTTAAAAAATCTACGATATTATGTTTCCTGTGCTGGCTACACTGCCTACACACTTAAATAAGCAATGTACGCTTGAGGTTACAGTGGGGATTTGTCCAGTACGTAGCATGTACCCAATCCTGGTAACATAGTACGCAAAGGGTTAAATTTGTTATGATTTGCAGTGTCTAGAGATTATTTAAAGGTTTATTAATAAAATTTTAACTGATGAAATTTAAATGTTTAAATTGTCTTAGAAATATTTAAGGTATGTGACTACCTTTGGAGCACTTTTTTTGAAATATATAAATTTTCAACTAAATAAACTTTTTTTATTTGAAATGGGGCATAAAACTAGGAATTCAAGTACAATTTCCGCAAACTTAAAAATAATTTTGGATATATTGGGAATTTTGAGTGAAATTTTAGTGAAAAATTGCAGTTACGGTAAGACTTGTATTGAAAATTCTAATTAGTATATTCGAATAATATTTATACAGTACATAAAATATATCATTATCTGTGCTTAGAGCTATAAAATTTGTGATACTTTTGAAAAGTTTATGAAGTACAGCATTTTTTATGCAAGAACTCATTTTTTTACAAAAAACTAATGTTATTTTCTCACAAAAAAAAGTGCAATAAAATACATAAATATATACTCAGACATTAGATTACAGTTTAGACAGAAAAAAATTTAATTAAACATTTTCTGAAAATTTCAATTAAATATTTTAAAAAGAAATCCTGTAGTTAACTTTACCGTGAAACAAAAAATTAAAAAACGTTTCTCAGAAAATGCATTTAAAGATATTAATATGGTATAAAAAAAATTTCTACTAATTGTACATTTTTTAAACTCGCCATATTTATGGTTCAAGATCTCTTTAGCTTCATGTTTAACTAATTCGGACTTTTTTTTAAACTTTTGCTGTTTTCCGGAGAGTTTTATAGACTATAACAATTGTCATTTTTAGTGAAATTTTGATGAAAAATGCTTTTACAGAAAATTCTAATGAATGTATTCAAATAGTATTTATACAGTACGTGAATAACATTTTTATGTGTGTTAGGAATTGAAAGATTTGTAATACTTTTGAAAGTTTTTTTAATTATACCAAATGTTATGCAAAAACACGATTTCTTAAGAAATTAATGATTTTTTTAATAAAAAAGCAATAAAGTACATAAATATTTTCACAGAGATCAGATTTTGATTCATGGCACAGATATAACTAAATAAAACGTGTTCTGAAAATTTCAATACAATATCTTAAAAATATTTTGAGTAGAGATCTACTTCCTGTTTTGTAAACTCCATTACTAATTATGCTATAATTTTGCTTCTAAATATCGTAGAAATAAAAATAGAGTGATTTTGGAATCTTAAGAGTATGGACTATAAAACAAAAGCATAAAATCAATTTCGAAAATGTCCCCCAAAACGACGAATTTTGGGTAGTCTTAACGTCTTTTGGAAGTATGTGCACTTATAACTTGTGGGGTGCAAGAACTCTAAAACAAAATATAAATAAAAATTTGATAAAAAAATTGAGAAATTTTCAGTAAAATCGATGAAAAATATCAAATAAGAGGAGATCAGGTTTAACAAAATAAAATGAAGTTGTGTTATTTTTGTGTTCCTTGAAATGAAAAATAATGCTTTAAATTCATTTTTCTGTTCTTGACTGTTTTTCAACTGCACGCATATTATTTCAAAGAAAGAATTCACTAACATAATCTTAAAAAAGATTTTCTAAGAAAATACTGCTTCTATAAACCGAATTTCAATTTCAAGACATCTGTTTTTCAATTCAAAACCTATAGATCTTTTGAAATTTTTATGTGAAACTCTGTTTTAAGATAAGAAGTTCTTTAGCCGGTTTATATCAAATTTTGTATTGAAAAAGGTATATCTAAATTCACAAAACAAATGAGTTCAAACAATGAAAGTTATATTTTGGAAGAAATACCTTGATCAAAACGAAATATACACTAAAATGCTTTCAAGAAATAGTTCTTTGTTCAAGGATAAGAAAAATATGATTGAACACATTATGTTCTTTTAAAAAATGTAGATGTAAAAAAAATCTATATGTAAAAACAACTGTAAAGAAATAACTATATAAACGTATATGTGTGTATATGTTTTTGTGTGTGAGACAGTATGTATTAATCCAATAACTTGTAATTTTGTTTAGCCCTGAATGCATCAAAAAAGGCACATATTTTTATTACGTCTAACTAAATATTGTACTAAATAAAATAAGAAAATGGATTAATTTTATTTTAATTTTTAATATTTTAAATCATTACTTATATTTTATTTTACAATTTTGGTATACTAAAACTCACTAATTTTTGCTTTTGTAAGTGCACTTTGTATGCAACAAGGAATTTTTCATACATTTTAAAAACATTTTTATGTTCGTACTTTTTCATACGGTTGAGAATATTTTGTATGTATGTGAAGAAATTGGCACGTGTGTATGTGTTCCTCTGAGAATAATCTAAATAATAAGCAGACAAATCTGAATCTGTATCCAAATTTAATTCATTCTTTTACAAAAAAAGGTTTTTTTTGTTGTTATTTATGTTGTCCGTAAGGACGACTGGGTTAAGGGGATTCATTTGTCTCTGGCCTTCTGCACCTAAGGTTGCGGGTTCGACCCCGGCGAAAGTTAGTGGATTTTCATGATGCAGAAAATCGACAGCGGCGATGTCGTATATTATACGACATGTAAAAGAGATATCCTTAGATTGTTTGTTTGGCTTTTGTGCGCACTGCAAAAATGTATCCTTGTCCAGAGCTCAGCTGCCTCCCTCTAGGGTGGAAATTTGGCGTTAAAATTCCCTGCGGCGATTGGTATCCAACTTTATGGTACCACACTGAAAAGAGATACCAGCTTCTGGGGAATGTACTAGGTCTGTATTAGTAAAACATTGAACTACAGTCTTTTAAAAAAAATATCCATAATTTCAAATGTCGTAGGTCTGAAATCGAAGACAATGCATATAGTAGGACACAAATTTTAAGGATCTAATTTCCTGCCTTCATCAAAGAAAAATTCCCTTCTTCACCACAAAGAAAATGCCGAATGAAAAGCATTTTAGTAGCATAGTCAAACGCATCACTTTTTTAAAACACTAGCATTAATAATATTTTACCTTCACAATTGAAAATATAGGCAAATCAGAGGAAGAAAGAAAAAATATCAATGTTTGTGTAGAGTGTACGGGCAAACCAGTTGCGGTGGGTAACTTTCAGTATCTCGTACGATGTACAGGCGAACCTGTTAAGAAGTTATAATTCCTGAATTTCAAATAAATATACATTATACGATATAAAATTAGTTTTTTGAAATGTTATGAGGTAGAGTTAACAATGTTGTTTTTTCTTCTTTCATTTGAATAAATAACTCATACAGCAATTATCTTGTCATGAACCTAAACTTTTGATAATACATTTCTCTAAGTGAAAAGTGGAATGTATCTGATTTTTGATACAAAAATTGTTGATTTGAAACTTGGAGCAATTTTCCTATTTTGTATCTGTAATTATCACTTTTAAATTCACTTCATATATCTTAAACTCAATGGCAAAATATAAAAATTCTATCAAAAAGATGACACTTTAAAACAATTATTTCATATTTTTCTTAGTATATACTTCATTTTTAAACTCCATAAAATGTGTAAATATATAAAAGTTTTAATATTTTGCGTTATATGTACTAATTATTTACAATGTATTTTGTAAAAAATTACAAAATCATTATTGGATTTAGAAAGAAACTTCCAGCACAAATTAATCCAAAATAAAGCTTAAAATTTATTTCATTGAGGGGTTTTGACAGGATTTTTATTCAGAAGTAAAACTTAACTTTCATTTTTTTGCAATTTTATAACAATAAATGTTGACAGGTTTATTTTCTTCATTCCATCAGAGATAACAGTTACAGTTCTCTTAGTAATAAATGACATAATAACTGTAGTTTATATCTTTCTGTAACAGTCGAATACTTTCCCGAAAAATTTTGTTTTCGTCGATTTAAATATAAATCGTAGATGTAACATATTTCCTACAATTTCGAACCATTTGGCAAAAAAACAAAGAAATATAACAAAACAATTTTTGGTTTTCAATTTACGTTTATCAATTGATCTCATCTAATTAATGGAACGTGTAGTTTCTTTCTCATTATATATACGTGTGGGTACATGTGTATTTATACAGGGTGTCCAAAATTCCCACCCAGGCTCCGTACAGCTAGATTCCTCTTTGGGAATGAGAAAAATGTACCTGTACGATCCATAGTTTACAAAATTTCGAAAAATGAAGTATGACGTCACAGCCGAAAAAACACAGTATTAGACATATCTACTGCAGTATTTGGAAAATTCGAAAAGACAGATGTTAAAAGATCCCACCTTCCATATCAAGGTAGGTTTAATGTTGCTATGGAATGAATGAGTAAATATGTCGCAGCAGCACGGTGTCCATTTTTTTAAATTCAAAACAATTATATAATCTCCGTGTACCCCAAAGTATCACACGGGGATCACAGAAGTATGTATTAAACACACATTACAAAAGAATTAATGGAAAAAAATCTTTGAGGCTATGGAGGATTACAAATATTTACAAAAAAAATATTGACAGAAATTTTTAAAATCACTTCTGGTGGAAAGAAGTTGTTGAAGATTCAGAGGCCAAATTATATTAAGTCCCTTGAAAGCCAGTCTTAGGATGTTTCGTTCTCTTTCATAAACTTGAAACACAGAAGGAGCACACGTTTTACATTTCCTATGATTGTGTATTACGATAGAGAAAGAAATCGGAGCTAAATTATATTTGTTCAAGTAGCTTTTAAAGTGGTCATGACCAGTTAGAAATCGGGTTATTTTGTAATTAATTATAAAATGGTGTCCATTGAAACACAAACAGCACGCATATGAGCAATTAAGCCCATTTTTTTAGCAATCTCAAGTAATGTATTAATTCCTCAAGATTGATCCATAGTAAAAAAAATAAATGGAATGGTGTGATATCAAACGATCATGTCGGTAACAGAACCAGAACCCACGCCAATTCCAGTGGTTGGAGTATAATATCCATCCAATCTCGTACTAAAAGGGGTTTTTTTTGTTATAAATATTCAAGATTTTACCACGTATTGGATTTCCTTAAAAGATAAAAGTTACAATAGAGCACATTTAATAAATTAGTATTTCATTTAAGCACAAATAACACTTAATTAGATGTTGAAATAAAAGAAAACTGTAAATCACACACACACACTGAAATAAAACTGAGATCAATTTACTTATTACCTAATGGCAAATACTTAAATAACTTAAATCAGCTCTTCTCAAACTTTAAATATTTGCGACCCAATATTCAACCATAATTTTCCTCGCACCCCCCCCCTCCATACAATAACAATGTATTTAATTAAATAATACTATACTTTGACGCTAAACCTACACCACGACTTTAACCTCTTAAGTGCCACCGGCGTATATAAACGTCTCACTCAACCAGTACGTTAATTTCCCCAACGTATATATACGTCATTCCAAAGTACGATCTTTTCTGTGAACTACTCTCCATAAAATTATTCTGAAGGCTTTAGAATGCAATAAAAATCACCTTGACAGTGTTTACGAAGGATTTTATTATACCCGAGGATTTACTTATTTATTCCTTTTCTACCCCCTCACCTCCCAATACACCAGATTGGCCTACACCACATGTCTACGTGTTAAACAATGGCATTGGGGAAATAGAGTAATTTTTAATCGGTATTTAAGGAAATTAGAAACTGTACAAATTATCAAGGTGTGTTAATTTTTGCATATAATTCTATATAGAAGAAGCCCATGGGGTCACTGGTAATCAATAAATTTGTTCTTTACTTCGTATTGTTAAATTAATTATAAAATACGTTGCGCAGTACTGATATATTTATACGTGATTTACATCAGTGTAAATGTGTATTTTATTTTTTATGTCAAATGTATTTTGTTTGTTTACTTTCAGTAAATTAATAATTTTGTTAAATAATTTTTGTTTTCGACTTTACAATATGCTCGCACACCCTCGTAGGGTTATCACGCCCCTCCCAAGGGGGGCGCGCCCCACAGTTTGAGAAACACTGACTTAAATAGATCACACTGATATAAAAATATAATCTGTTAAATAAAGTCTGGCCCATTGTTAAATGAATAACTTAATTGTTATTTATAAAAAGCTTTAATATAGTAACGAGTGGATTTCCTAAGTTTTGAAGCAAAATTTTAAATTTTTTGTGTTTTATAACGTGGTAATTTTTTTATTGTGTTTTGTTGAATGTTCTCAAGTAATAGATTTAAGATTATATTTTTGTACGAAAATGAATATTTTTAGTACGTAGTATATTAAGTTACCAAATCTTATCTTAGAAATGTTATGCTTTATAAAATACAAATAATGTATCATATTTAAAACTATGAAGAGTGCTTTGTTGATTTTCTTGTGTGTGCTTAACTATTTTATATATTTATATTACAATTATATATTTTTGGTATTTATTAATTTCAACCAGACATATATATATATATATATATATATATATATATATATATTATGTTTCCCATATTTTGTTCATTATAGCAATTTACAATTTCTATATCATGTGAATTAAGTTTCCATAAGTCCTTAAAGGAAGCTAATACTAATTATAACTTTAAACTATGCTTACTGAAAGATGTAAGCATCCTGAATTGAACCCATATGATATAAGATACACAACAGGATATTACGAATTTCTTTTTTTAAAAAAAGCCAGTTTTTGCATGTTGGAAACTTAATTGCCATTAAAGACACTTTTATGCTTTTGTAGAGGCATACATTCTAAATATTATACGAATTATAAATCAGCATAATCAAGATAATTCATATATTATTTCTTTATTAATTCAAGTTAACCATCCAGAAAAACACATACAATATAATAATCTTTAGAAAAACAATCCCTGTATCTAAACAACCACTCTACGTTATCTAAACAACAAACAGCTTCAACCTCTTCAATTCTTTTTTAGTTGACTTGCTTTTACACTTCCCCATTGAAACATATAAAGTTTTCAAGTATAATTATATATATATAGATATATATATATATAGTAGATTCGCAGTATAATAAAGAAAATCAAAATCTTACACTTCGCTATCACACACTGGCAAAAAACAAATATCAGATATACTCCACAATCAGTAGAATATTTTAGAACCAATTTTTGAAGAAATAATTCCAACTTTTATGGAAAGGATATTGATAAAGTTAAACTTCATTAGGGCAAAGCCTCTAGTCATACGTCTAAGTCAACTATCGTTTATTCATTAAAGAAATATGAATAAATATGAATAAAATGTATCATATTCGGTGAAATAACCATACGCTTCTGCAATGGACGTTTGTGCTTTCTGTTTATTAAAACGAGTCTCAGGAAAACGGCATCCAAGAACCCTGGGCGGGATGAAAATGTTGTGCTAGATCCATTGTCAAGAATCATGGCTGTTAAATTTCCAGAAAAAATACGATATTTATTGATAAAATTGAATTATCAAAATCGTATCCATAAAGAATAAATAACCTACTCCATACAAAATTTAATACTTACCTCAGAAATTGGCACGGCTTATAATTAAGGTCGTAATGTAGTTTCACGTCAAATTACATTATTATTGCAATCAATAGGCTGTTATTGTGTGGAGGGTGGCCGATGGAAATTACGATTGAAAAATGGGCCACCAATTTTGAAAGTTATTCAGGCATCGGATTACGTTAATACATTATAAATATATACATATATATATATACATATATGGAAGAAATTTATAAAATATATTTAAAAAAATAAAGAACATAACAAGAAATAACTTAATAAAAACATGGAGATCGACACAAAAGAAGATATAAAAATGAAGTACAAATAAGAACCTAGCGAGTCAAAAAGCAATTTCGGACTTAGGACAAAATAAGTGGGGTTAAACTATTTTGAAGGCGCCAAACTTCCCCCTCTGGGGAACTCGGCAGGAAAAACCAAAATAAAATAAATAGAAATTTTAAGTATAAAAATTCAAATTATAAAAAATCCAAAGTATAAAAAATCTCTTAGAAAGTATGAAAGAATAACCGACTACTATTCAGCAAAAAGTTTTCCTAAAATGTTTAAGCAGAAAAATACTAAAAGATTTACCTAATAAAAGGATTCTTCAAAAAAGATTTTTCAAAAATTCTGCTCACAGAGCTTTTTCCAAGAGATCCAACGGTCTTGAAACCAATGGAAAGCTATTATTCATTGTGATAAAAATCCAAAAATTACTATATTATATATATATATAAACATGTGTAGAATCTATTTATTGATTATTTTTAAGCAGTGATCAATCGTCAAAAACAACATGCATTCTTGTAACTCTCAGACAACACTGAAGCGATTACATTGATTTTTGAACTATTTAGCGTACAACGATTCTGCTACATGAAGGCATGAAGGGTCGATGTTTTATTTACATTTATTAAGGTAACTGGGACATTTGCGAGAGGAAAAAATGAACTTTTTTTGGCACGAAATTTAAATGGTTCTCACTTACTTAAGTTAAAAGCAACGGAAGTAAAACTCTTACGTTGAATTATCTGTATATTTATGCACTTGTTAATGAAAAAAAATTATTTAAATTACAAATAAATCTGTAAGAGCAATAATTAATAAACTACTATTTTTTTTCAAGCATGTTCTTATCCTTAGGTACACTTTGCACAAAATCTACTGCATATACATCTATAAAACTTCACGGAGTTTTTGTAAACATAATAATCCATAAAATAAACGATATAAAACTTTAAATTATAAATTTATAAAAAAAATAAAAATTTTAATTTAGTGATTTAAATCTCCCTTATATTTTATGAAGCAATTGTGCTATACCTAAAATTTGTAAATGTTTATTTGAAAAACAATTCATTCACTGTGTTGAAAATTTGTGGATCATATAGTATACAGAATATCAGCACTATTGGTAAAGTAGATTTTGAAGAAAATGTACCGGAATCACCAAAAAATGCATTTTGAGGAAATTGCAAATAAATATATTTTCGTCTATGATTTGTAAAAACATATATTTTAATGCAATATAAAGCCATATCATTATTAATTGAATTATTTTGCATCAATTCTCAGTTTTTAAACTGTAAGTTTAAAATTCCAGATTCTTTAGAAGTCGTTTTAAGTACCCCTTCCCTAATTCATCAACACGTGATATGAATGATTCATACCTTTTTCCATTTAAAATACCTAAGTTTTATGTCTATAAGTTTTAGTATGTTTACTTCCCTGTGAACATCATTATTACAGGATATTACGAAATTCCTTATACATATTTTTATTGTTACAAAAACGCACAAAAAATGTATTTGATGAATTTAAGAAGTTAATTTGTCTAATTTAAATGAAACTCTATTTTTAAAAATTATAACAAAACAATCTCCGTTTTTGTATTCATATATATGATTTTTTAATTATTTTAAAATAAAACCAAAAGAAATAAATATATATAGAGTTATTCCTGAGCATATCAAATGTTAACAATAAGCAGTTAGGAAAAACGAAATGTCTATTTTAAAAGCTGTGTATTTAATTTAGAATATTCCTCATGATCCACTTGATTTTTTTAGTTAAGAACTTCACTGGGTATTTATAAATGCAAAACTAGATATAACTAACATTTCAATAAGCAAAATTTTATTTTAAAATGTTTTAGTTAATCATTTAAGTTTTCGGTAATTTTTGCACAAAAAAAATGTACAATTTTCAATAAATTTGAACACATATAGAAAAACTACGTTCTTCGAACAGAAAAATTAGTTTTTACAATACGCATTAAATCACTACGGATTTTGAAGAAAGTGTACCTGAATCACATTTACACACATTTGTTTACAATTTTAAAATTCAATTTTACAGCGTTCTTTTGATCGAATTTTAATAAATAATGCCTCACAGAAGCAGTAATGTGCCCTCTATTTTTCCAAAGTAAAATTTAAAAAATGCAAAATTTAAAGCATGTTCACATCCCAGTTACCTTAAAAGCTTAACAGATTCGCTAAATGTTTTTTTTTCTTTCTCGGAATGGATTCCTACCCTTTTTAAGAAAAAAATTAGTAATATTATAAAAAATACCAACAGTATTTTTGGCAAAAACATATGTTAAGTATAAAATATATCGATATATTTCCTAACACCTTTTGATAGGCATACATTTAATGTAATAAGAAAAATGCAAATTAAGAAAATTGCATCTGTAAATGTTGCAGAAAAATAAAACCTAAATACAACTAAACGAAATACTATTAAAAAAAATTGACAGTTATAGAGACTGCCAATAGAAGTGAAAACTTAGAACTTTTAGAATTAAAATTTGAAATTTCATAATGTTTAAATTAAAACTATCAACATCAATCTGGTTTTCACATCTATTGACACTCTGAGCAACAACTAAATGCCCCTGTTTATATGGTTTTTTATTATTCAAATATATTACGGGATGTACAAGATCATGACAAAATATAAATACAATTCAATTGAAATAACAATTAATATACAATCATATATTATTTATGGATAGTATTTGTATTTACTTAAATTTCAATGTACTTGATTTTTAACATTATTTTAATTGTTTGCATCATTGTCATCATTAATTTCAACAATACTTAGACTTTTTGTACTTTCAATTATTTCATTTTTTTCTAGAAAAGGTACAATAGGCTTATGCTAACTAAAGTAAGAAAGGAAAATGTTTGATCCAAATTTATCTAAGTATCGCATTAAAACCACATCGATCGTCGTTTTATATTTTGTAGTACTGAGTTTTCGATCATTGGACATATTTAAATTAAGTGTTTCATTTAGAAATTCAATTAGTGGTATATTTTTATCATCTGCAAAGCTATTATTGAAGTCTCCACTTAAAATCATCGGTACTTTATCATATTTTTCGCCAAATCTTTCATCGAGTATTTCAGAACCTTCTTTTGTATAAATCATAAAATTTTCGAATAAAAATTGTTGTATCTGTCTCATAGATTTTCCAGGCTAAATATAAACGGTAACCATTAATATGTATTGCCCATTCTCGGAATCGCAACGAGCAACGCATATTTCGCCTATATCAGAAACATTAACACCAATGCTTCTAGTGAATTTAGTATGTATGTCCATATGTGAAGTAATGAAGTGTGACGTATCTTTAGTATTGTGATAAATACCTACGCCTGCTGCTGGAACTTCGGGTCTTTCATAACCTACAACAAAGTTGAAATTCAGAATATCAAGTGGTTCTTCGTTTTTCTTACGAATTTCCGACAAAAGCAAAACATTTGACTTTTTTACGATAGCATCATTTTTTAGGAAAGCTCCATGCGCATGCAAACTTTGACAATTGAATGAAAATATCGATAATCATTTCTTGTTGGAGATTAATTCTAGAAAAGTTTTGGTGACCGTTTGTTGTGTTCTGTTTTGTAACCTTTTCAATTCTAACGTTAGATCCTCTCGATGCCTTGTTGATCTTTTATGATGTTTATCTGTTTCTGAAGCATTTAGAGGTGTTCCTGTTCTACCAATCCAAATTTTCCAGCTGCTGCTAATATTTTCTTGAGTAACCAAAAATAAACCTTGAATCCTTGTTACTCTTGTTAAAGCTCCATAAACTAATTCTCTAGGATGTTTGCGGTCGTATTCTTAGACAATAGCATCATAAGTACCTCCCTGTGATTTGTGAATAATCATTGCTAAAGCAGAAATTAGGGGAAAATGTTAAGGATCTCATCAAATATGAAAAACGGGTATTAAAAATATCCCTAATTCCCTGACAATATTTTTTCGTAAATTTCTAATAATAAAATCGAATGATATAAAATTATAGATAATCATTTTGCAAAAAATAGGAAAGCATATATTTTATTTTTTGACAAATTAAACGAATAAATAATGATTTTGAAATATTAAATTTTTAAATAAAATAAAATATTTAATGAAACTAAAGTCGGAGCCGTTTTCATTATTTCAAACTAAAGATTTTAATGATATAAGGTAAAAAACTATAATTTTCATTTTTAACCATATTTCAAACTTCAACACATTAATTTTGAATTATTATTAGATTTTATAAAATTTTTAACTTCAAAATACACGATAAAATTATGATTGAACAACTAGATGTCTGTTTTACCACGGTAGTAAGAAAACGTCTAAGCCACTGTGAAATACTAATACGGATTGCGTGATGCATTGTAGGTGTTAAATATTAGAAAATAAATAATACAAAATTTCCAAACGCCAGAATAAATGCGAAGATTTAAAATAATTTTAAATAAAATAAAATTTTCTAATGCCAAAATAAATGCGAGTATTTAAAATAATTTTCTGTTGTTTATTTTTTATCTTCAAAATATTAGTATATTTATTTAGAACTCACTATTGTACTGCACAAAGATTCTTCAATAAAACGATTCAAACAAAAACTCTATTTGAACAATGCACAGTATATATACATTGAACTTTTCACTAAATCAATTCAATTTCACTTATAAGTTATACACAGTGCCATACGTCAGCTATATAGCTACAGATATACTGCTATTAAGCATGTCGGTGACGCGAACCTACGAGATTTCACCCACCCAAAAAGTGTTTAAAGCGAACAGCATACTGCGCATGCGCCAGTCAGAGCATGTCGGTGACGCGAACACATAATATTTTCCCCTACCAAAAAGGGCCTAACGCCGCTAAAGAAATTTTCACTTCAATAAAACGAAAAAATGTTAGTAAATAAACTAATATAAAAAAAGTTTTACACAAATACTATAAATGTTAGGCAAGAAGGTATTGAAAACATTTTAACATATTTGAATAAATCAAGAAAGTAAATTATCATGATGTATCACATTTGAAAAAAATTGAAAAATGCCTAGATGAAGCAATGCTCTTCAAAGTAAACATTTCTCGAAACAAAACTTATGTAGCTTATTTACCATTTCAATTTAAAATAAAATCAATATATCTAATTTAAGAATGAGAGAGTTTTTGTCATTTGCATGGAAAGAGACACAAGTGAAACAAACGTGTTTTGTAAAAGATTTTAAGAAATTAGGAATGAAACAAAGATGCTTTTAATTCTTTGTATGAAGTAGCTCTTTTATGCTCCAAAATATATGCTCATTTCCCATTAACTTTTATAAACAAAAATCTACTTTTTTAAATCAAGTCATTTAATAAGCAATGCGTTTGCATCTTTTACTTTATTTTAGTATTATTATTACATTTTTTTTGTCTTTTAAACAAACATTAAAGGGTATTATGTTTAAAATAAATTTCTCTGAAAGACTTTATATACATAAGACATCTCATTTTAATGGAACTAAATGCAATCTTACCATGTCATTATAAAACAAATAATAACTGCTTAAAAAATATGAAAATATAATTCAACATTCTACTGTAATATGGCCTTTTATAAATTAAGTTTAAAGATAGGTACTTTGAAATATTTAAAATGCAATTTCTTCCCAAAAAGTATTTAGTTTACATAAAGTTAATACTGCCAAATTTAATATACATGGAAACATAAGCCCAAAGAAAACTCTACTAAATTAATATTTATAAATAAAACATGATAAATACCGATTAAATATTTGAAGTTAGTATTTTAGTAACGTAAACATGTGTATACATATATATTCCAGGCTGGGAAGGTCGATTCAGTCTTTCATCTCTTCAGTGTGTCGATAAACGAGAGCCACGCTTTCCTGGGAACTAAACACTGGTGGTTTCACGTCAGACTGATCACCTAATCTGAACATCCTCTCATGCACATCTGTGCCAAAGATCTCGTAAACTAAAATGGGCACAGTAATCATTTGCCTTCATGGAATGTTACTCCATAGATATATATACAGTGGGGCAATAAAATGAGTACCAAGCTTTTTGGGAACTAAACAATGGGGGTTTCAAGTCAGACTGACCACCTGACTAGAGCATCTTCTTATGCATCTCAGCGCTCAAAGTCATAAAAACTTAGATGATCAGAGAAGGCATTGGCACTCTAATGGGCGGTTCGATGTATAATGACAGACCAAATAGAAGTGATCCGGATCGAACGAAAATCTGTAGATATGATATGCGTGGGTTGAAAAACTCTAACGGTCTTGAAACAGTATAAGAAATGTTTATTAAGGAAGTACAACTACAAGAGAAAAAATATATATTTGGTGCTTTAAATTCGGCCCTAATGGAGGAAGACCATTGTTCGTAGCCATGGCAGGACCGTGGTAGCCTAGAGGTCATGATCACTGACACATTTCTAGCATGTCATGAGTTCGTGTTTAATATTGCTAAGGATCACCGTGTTGACGGGGATCATTCCACATTAATATTTTTCTTTTAAATTTAAAACATTATCCCGATTGTATGGTATGGAACAGGGGTCGATAACCTTTTAGTTGTGGAGTGCCGAACCAATATTCCAATAGGATTCAGCGTGATGCACAGTAGAACATTTTTGAAAAAATTCGATTCCCGCTATAATGCATATTGAGTTAGAGGAAAGAAGTCAATAATATAGATATTTGGTTTTATTGTATATTAATTTTGCATCATTTAAAGATATTTCTTAACATACACATAAACAGCATAAAATGTAGAATTCGTAAATGTCCATAATTTTGAAGATGTTTGTTAAATAAGGTCAATTACAAATTTATCAAATACAATCCACTCAAAAATTGACATATTTGTAGAGTAGTTCAGAGTGCCACTGAGCATTGCACCGCGTGCCACATGTGGCACGCGTGCCGTAGGTAGCCGAACCTTTGTATGAAAGTGAAAAAAGGGAGGTGGCAGACCCGTCACTTGAACATGGTTCAAAATAATGTGGTCCATCGCCAATAGCCCACACAGAGATGTGTAGTAAGATGTTAAAATAACTCTATCTGGTAGATTTTCGCATGTTTTCCATACACATTCTAGTTGCACGTTTAAACACACATGCTTTGTTATTTGGAGAGTTCCTGAAATTGTGCTAATCAAGAGAATTTTTGGGGAAGCATGAAACAAGCAGTAAAAAGGTATGCACAGTGCAAAAAGGACAACACTTTGATGATAAATGTGAATGTTCTACGTATCTGTGTGAGCAAACTTTTTCTTATTTTAAAAATATTTTATAGGAGAATACAAAGAATTGGTTTAACAACTGGGCAAATTAAAAAACATAAATTATGCTCCTGACATTTGCCATATCAAATAGAATGGTACACAAGTGACATATTAAAAAATATATTATAAATAAAAGTATATTAAAATCTTTATTTTTATTTAACTCCCTTGAAGAAATATTTACACTTAAGCTTTACTTCTTATTTTGATAGATGTGTTTGAAACATATTTATTACACACACATAAAATATATATACTGTTAATTTTTCTTCCTTATGTGGAGAGAATAGTAATATTTTATGTTTTTATTTTTATTGAAAAAATGTCTTTATAAATGATGCTTAACTAATCTATAAGACTCTACACCTGTATTCTTCACGCCTATTTCCAAATTTTGCATACATTTCCAGGAGAATCGAATTGCTTTAAAAATTTTCCACTGTGCCGCATCCTAAATCTTATAGGTAGATTAGCTTGATACACCACGGGTACAAGTTTGCCGACTTATGTAAAATACAGTATGCATTTCTATTTTTTTACACACACGCACACATCCAGCCCCTTAGGCAGATATATATACATATACACACACACACACACATATATATATATATATATATACTAGCTTTTACCCGCAGCTCCGCTCGCGTTGATGTCTTTAAATAACTGTCAAAGTCAATTTTGTGCAAAATATGAATATTGTATAATTAGGTTAAAAAAATTCAAAGTAATAAATATTCGATAAATAAAAACTTTTTATAAAACTTCAGTTAATATTACCATAGCATTTTCAATATCACGCGCGCAATTCGCTAAAACTTCATTCGTTTCCCTCTTTAAAAAGTGGGAGAAAATTTGCATTCAAATATCTGGGATTGTCGGAATAAAGAACTTATTAGCCAACTTGGTGGTCTTTCTCTTGAGTTTGACATTTAACAAACGTAACGTAATAAATGTTAGACGTTTAATAAAAAAATCATTTCAAACATTGCTTTTTGTAAAGATGCTAAATTACACTATGTTTCAGTTTTTTGTTACAAATGTGAGAAAATTTTTACTAAAATTTCCATTATTGACCAAATGCATAATTTTGCGCCAACTTGGCAGGGAGTAAGCAACGTCTTACGGTTTTGCCAGCATAGTTCCCGTTCCCGTACGAATATGGAGATAAAATATACCTTATGCTACTCGCTGATAATGTAGCTTTCCATTGGTGAAAGATTTTTTGAAATCGGTCCAGCCATTTCCGAGATTAGCCGGAACAAACAGACCGATCGACCGACAGACGGACGGACAGACAGACAAAAATTTAAAATTTTATTTTTTGATATAAGTACCATATATACCTTCAAATGCATTTAGTAAAATGCTGATAATTTGAAATTACAAACAGACACTTCAATTTTATTTATTTGTATAGATATATAACCTACAATAATAATAATTTATAAAAATAATTATAATCCCAAGTATAACTAGACATACTAGTAAAAAAAGAAAAAAAATATTCATGGTAGTAGTATCATAGCAAACTCTTGGCCTTAGATATCAAGAATGCAGGTTCAAAATGTGTTTTAAGGCTATCTAACCTTTAATTCAAGAATGTATTCCTAAATTCCTATATTTCGTAAAATGAAACTTTTTGACTCAGAAAAAAAGATAAAAGTTAGTCACGGCATGCAAATATAAAATGAAGGAATTAGTATTATTAACGTATAAATAAGTAATTCAATAAAGGTTACTATATGATAAGTCGTTGCGATTTGAAGAGAAATAATAAATAATTTTCCTAAAGTGGAAATATGCATTTGTATTTAATTTTTTTTGGGATAGTAATCCATTAAGAAAGGTCATTTTTTGGTCATTGAACAATTTAATGGTTTGATTTCTCTATTTGAGATTAAATGCATTTATAATCTATGCGTAATTATCTAATAGTTATTAATTATTGACTTCATTAATGAATATTTTATTTCAAGTTAATGCAAAATGTTTCTGTTAGAATTACTTTTGATATTTTGTGATATGAAAATATTTCTAGTTATTTCTTTTGAAACAAACTTTTCTCCTCTTTGACAAGTAACTTAGTGTATCTGATCTAAAGTATTAAATTTGATACAACATTTTTCTTCCAGGAGAGCAAAAGCTACTTTCAAAGCATTGCAATTTATCCTTTAAATAAGCGATTTTTTTATTTCTTAAGAGGTATATAACTCGACAAATGAAATACAAGTCCTCTATATAACTCAAACATGCTGTTAAATATGAGTCTTGTTTGCCTTTTTTATACCTTTTCTATTGGAGTTGTAAAAAGGTTTCAAGAGAAAGCGAGGAAGGAGGGTGCTAGCTCATGCGTCGTAGTCGTCTATTGACCGTGGTTCAAACGTTACGAGTTATGTCACCAATATCCCTGATGTGGCTTCAGAGTGTGACGTAATTTAAAATCAAACCAAATCATACTTAACTTTTCGAATAATTTCATGTAATTTAAAAACAATAGTGAACACATTTATTTTTCGATGTTATTAATTATAGAATATTGTCTACATCATACAACAATACTTTTGTTACTTGTATATTTTGACACTTGTGCATCCACTTTATTCAATGAAATTGCTGACATATCCATATAGGTGAGAATTCTATACATTTGTGTGAAAAATTATTCTATGTTGGGTATACTTACACATATTGACGTTTAAATTTTGCTGTCATTTATTTTTGAATAATTGTTTAAAAATCTTGAATCCACATGATGTGATGAATTAGTAGGGAATCATACCGTAATATTTGATAATTTTGGTCATATTCTTATTTCTCTACCATTGATAATCTTCAAACAAAACTGCAATAGCGAGTATTTATATTTAAATTTTATTAAATATGTTATCTGAATCATCTTAGGATTTTGCTTAAACCCTTTAACTGCTTACTGCGTATACAACCATCTCGCTCAACCGGTGCATTGAGTGCCTAGGACGTATATATTCGTCTTACCAAAATGCGATTCTTTTCTTTGAGCTGCTATCAGTAAAATTATTCCGAAGGCTTTCGAATCCAATAAAATGACTTTCACAGTGTTTGGGAAGGATTTACTTATACCAGAGAAAAAAATTGCTTATCCATGCTTTTCATTTCCTCCAATAGACCGCATTCGACGACTTAAGTGAAATAGGCTGGCACTGGCGTGTGAATCGCGTAACTTTTAATCAGCAATTAAGAGTTTAATCTTCATAGTCACAGGAAGCATTCAGAACATTAATTTCATAAAAAAACAACGACCACATTTTGGAAATAAAAAATTACTCTATTTTTACAATAATATATTGATATAGAATGAAGATTTACTTGATTGTAATTACGCAAGTGTAAAATTGTAAATATTTACTTATGAGGCAATTTAAAAGCAATTCACTGCCTTTTAACATCATTTCTCATGATGATAACTTCTACCAAATTTAAGCCCATTTTAAAATATTCTTCAAAGTATTGCACATCAAATGATCTACAATTTTTAAATTTATAAATTGTGGTATATTTTTCGATTTATTTTGAGATAGAAATTTTTATTAACCTAAACGTTTCTTTGGAAACTTCTTATTATGACTTATTTTATATTTAAGAAAGAAAATTGGAACATGTTCGAGAAAAATAATACATAGTTATTTTAAATGAAAAAAGGATAAATTTTTTGTTGTTAATTAGTTCAGAAAATTATATTTTTTTCATTGTAGATACTGCGTTTATTTTTCATTTTTTTTTTTTTTTTAAATTAATGTAATGAGCGCATACTTTTCAAACAGCCACAATTACAACAAATAAGTAACATTTCTATAGTTTGTTAGATATTAATAATATATTGATATATACCTTAACACCCTTCTTTTCATGATGATGCAATTTATATATGGAATACCCCAAATAATCCTCTCAAACAATGTAACAGAACTTTACATCAATATAAAGTTTTTTTTTTTTTTCATTTTTAATGTATGACGAAAATGATTTTAATCTATGATTATCTTACGATCTGCTTAAAAAAACATTTAGATGAGGGGACATTGAAGATTACTTGGATCAATTAGAAGTCAATTGGCTATCAGAACATGGTCTTAATGACAAAAATTCTGACGAAGAGTACTGTGATGTAACTGATATTAGAGAATAATAATAATAGTAATAATAACAATAATTGTTTTATTAATTATCATTGGGAATAAAAATGATACAAAAATACACTATTTTCTTATTTATTTTTTATTGAGCTAAACATGTAAATTGGCATAATGAGATATATTTCTATCATACTGTGTTTTTTAATTATTTTATAGTATACACTCATCGCCATAAAATTTGTGCACCAAGAAATAACTGTGGGTTTCGTTACGAAATTTGGCATGGAGGTGCATATAGGACAGATATGCAAATGATGTGAAATGCAACATGATTGCGTATTGCGTAATGCCACTACATGGTATTGAACTTGGTTCTCTTTAGAGTATTAAACAGGTAAACAGAGCTTGTTTGAGTAAAAATCTTTTGCAAAGGAAATAATAGGGTAGACATGCAGTTACGCCATCATCGAAGATAATATAAGCAGCTATCACAGTTCGAGAGGGGCAGATTCATCGGGATGATGGAAGCAGGGTGTTCAGCTCGGCGAGTAGCTCGCCACCTAACCCGATCTGACTTTACTGTTCTAAGTTTGAGGGACCAGTGAACAGAAGAAAAGCCAATTACATTGCGCCCAGGCTCAGGGTACCCTTGGCAAACCAGTAGTTGAGAAAAACGTCACATCATACGGCATTACACGTAAAGCTCACTGCATCTTTGGCCATGGTCCAAACACATATAACACCTTCACGATGGACCTCTGTGTCTTCCCGAATCATCGCAAGGAGTTTCACTGAAAGACCTCTGGTATCTGACACCTCCATTTGGAGTGGTTTCACACATGACGGAATTACACTGCAACGGAATTGAACCAGGTCGTCTTCAGTAACGAATCTAGATTCAATTTGAGCATTGATGACAATCGTGTCCGTGTGTGGAGACTCCGTCGTGAAAGCCACAATCCTGTCTTCGCTTTGCAGTGACACACAGCACTCACAGCTGGTGTGATGTTATGGGACGCCATTGATTACTATATACGGTCACCCCTAATATTGATCCATGGCACAATATCATCCTAGCGGAATGCACATGACATCCTTCATGTGCATATGTTGCCACTCATTGAGCCATTGTTCAAAAAGAAAAATGCTCGGCCACACACAGAACGGATGTTGCAAGACTGTGTTTTCAACATATTGCCACCATTCCCTGGCAGGTTCAAACCCTGGATTTGTCACCAGTCGAGCATATCTTAGATCATTTGGAACGGCAAGTTAGAAAGCCTACGAGTTTGGTTGAACTAGAGGTGTTCTACAGCATATATGGAACAATATCTTTCAGGACATCATATGGAACTAGTATGCCTTAATGTTCGCTAGTATCGCATCCTATATTCGTGCTACGGGGGGTCCAACCAAATAAAAAAAAACTTCTGATCATTTATACTTTATTTTGCAATAAATGATCATTTTTCTTTGACTTTATAATCACTTACTTATATCAAAGTAATATTTACATACATAAAATTTCGACGAATTTTTCTTGGTGCGTAAATTTTTATAGCAGTGCATGTATTTATAGTAGGATTTTTTTCAACATTTTTTTCTTTAATTTAGAGCATGAATTATATCACCCTGATTTATTTCACAAAACAACAACAAAATCCCGCACAGAAGAGTTAAATATTGAATTTCTGTAAACATATATTATTTAGTGATTAACCTAGTCCAAATTAACGTAATCGTTCAGCAAAATCAAAACCATCAGAACTGCTAATTTATTGTGATTTACATTCCAGGTTAACAAGGGGATATTTTTTTTATCATGCGCATCATAACTTGCAGTGGCACAAAATTATGATTTTATTTTATTATTTTACACAAGGTGAGACTCAACTGCAGAGTTTCCAACTCATCCAAAATGCCAAACTGTCAAATACGGCTGTTGTTTTATTTTGGGATTTCCACCGAAGATAAAGTAGAATGTGCATTCCATCGGATAATTTTAATTAGCGCGTCGTCTATTCTGTACTTTGTTTGCATCCCAGAATAATTGGCAGTTACTGGCACCGATCGCGCCTGTTTTCTTTTTCTATCGACTCGAAGCAGGAATTTTAAATCTTTTGCTCTCTACCCATCCCCATACAGTGTATGCTAACGTGTGATTGATCAAATCGTACAGATATTCAGTACGTCATTGAAGAAAGGCAGTAAATTCAAGTGTTAACCATCGTTTAAGAATACAGTAGCATTCTACTAATGTTGCATTGGAGTTGATAAAAATTGTATAATAAGAATAACTGCAATGCTTCAATTATTATTAATTGTAAAAGAACAGTAGGAATGCAGTATCCAGATGATTTATTAAACAAAGGTACAGAACGATATATAATTTGATTAAATAAACTTTTATTTCTGATATGTTGCATACATTTTAGATGAAGTTAAACTTTAATATACTTTATTTTATTAGGTGCATAAAATACTGAAAACAAAAGAAAATGTATAACTATTTACTATAACCCCTTAAGATGTGTGCTTAGAGATACAAGCAAAGGAAAAACACAACACCACATTCATTTTCTTAAGAATTTGTATTTCTAACGGCCGTTAAATATTAATAAAAATTTTGGACCACACAACTTCAAAAAAATACTTTAGTATACAATAAGTATATTAAAATATTTGTTACTTGTATATAATGAGGAATTAAATCAACTGAGAAATAGAATCACATTTTCAAAGAGAAATTCTTAATTAAATGTCTGAATTGTGTTATTTAATGACATTATCAAGCTTTTTTCAATACAGTACATAACAAGCTGTTTTTAAAATTTTATGCCGAAAATATAAATAATTTTCTTCATATTAAAAATATTTACAAAGAAAAACTATATTGTTACGAATTTTGTACAAAATAATGTAAATAATTTGTATTTGGATGTGCAATGCCTTTATATTACTCTATGCTATATTTATTTCATGATAAAATTGTAATATTCACAGGCAACGTCGTCCCTTATGTTATAATGGCATTCAATGGAACTTGGCGAAATATTGGCGATAAGCAAGTTGGCATCATTTTGGTGACCAATTTGGCGACTACATTGGCGACCATGTTGGCGAGTTCGGGACTTTCTGGATTCTTCTAGAAATTAGTAGAGAAATCCACTAATTTCACGATCTGTGGCGCGAGCGCATCTTTCCAGAAATTTCGGTCTCTGCTATAAATAGAGAGAGACTCGCCGCAACGGTCAGTCTGGTTTCAGCCAGCGAGTAGTGAGTCTGATTTCAACCAGCGAGTAGTAAGCATTGTTTTGATTAGCGATTAGTAGACTTGACTTGAACTTGATCAGCTCGGCTGTGCTTGTGAATAGTCATTTACATACGTGTAATTTAGACACTGCTTATTGTGTCTGAGTGCTGTTGAAGGTGTGAAATCCTTCTGTAATTTATTCTGTGAATTTTGCTGTTGAATCCTAAAGTTCAAGGATTGATTTCCGACAATAAATACTCATCGCTCTTAAAGAACTGTCTTGTTGTTTACGTCTGATTTTGCATAAAATCCTCGAACCCCGATCTACGTAACAATATATTTGTGTTCAGAAAGAGCACCTCTTTTAACCAAATGTAAAATGTTATGTTAAAAATATTCAACTTTTTATAAAGAAATAATATATTTATCTTATTTCCGAAGATCTACATTACCAGTCATTAAAATTGTAACACCAGTAAAGAAGGCTCTGTCAAACGTCAAAATCGCATGAAAGGATGAAAAGTTAAGATAGGTAAATTATTAGTATTCCAGTGCATTTATACGATGTAAGATGGAGAAACAACATCTAAAGCACTGCATAGCAGAAAAGTTGTATAGTAGACTTCTCATTTGGAAAGCGCTTTCAAAGGCCATAGTTTGCTTAGAATATCGTGTTATGCCTCGAATAATAAGAATAAGTATTTACCAGTATGCTTCGGCATTTTATAGAAACCGGATTGTAACCTATCAAAAATGCGGATAAACATTCCGTGATATCACTCTTCGCATTGGTTGAAATCAAGCCAATGACATGCGATTATGGGTTCTATAGGTTTCTAAGCGTCAATACTGAATTAATTATAAGATCATCACGCTCTACTATGACTAATATTCGTGATGAGAGACATTATTTTAGGATCAACCCTGCAACACCATGCAACCACATCATGGACCATTAGTCAGGAAACAGGATCATTAACAGCTCTCTCAATATCCGCTTGTATATTGCGACGCCGCTTATAGTAGCGTGGGCTATCCACACAGTGTATAATTATTCGGCTTCATTTGACACTTCAGCATAGAGAGACACGACCACTCTGATTTGCTGAACGAAAAGCTGGATAAATGGGGGGGGGGCACACACTGTCGTCTTTTTAGACGATTCCTGATTCTGCGTACGATATTCTGTGGGCCGTATACGTGTCTGGAGACTCCAAGAAGTTCTCTTGCCTCCCTATTGCATTTGATATCAGCATAAACGCACAGAACCAACTGTGATGGTTACAGAAACCTTTGGACACTCGACACACACGTCTCCAGTTTGGAACGATGGCAGTTAGAACGCAGATTGGCAGATTTCTGACATCTTACATAAAATGGTTGTGCCCTCCTTTCAAAGCCTGCAAAAGACCTTTGCCAACAAGATAATGCAAGACTATACATCTTGTTCTAACTTTCCGCGATGCACAGGATGTTCTGTTGTTGACCTAGTCTTCAAGGTCTCCAGATCTGCTATCCCCTGAAAACATCTGGCATTGGATTACTGAAAGCCTGATCCTCCATTCATCTCCATATAATACAGTTGATGAAAATTTGCACAGACTAAAGTGCATGGAATGTAATCGGAGTCCAGTTTGACTCAAGGAATAATTGGGTAAAAGCCCTTTGAGCTTTTAGGAGGGGAGTGGTTTCTACCTATTTTGCACCCCTCTAAAAACTTAAGCTGCTTAGAAATTTAATCGTTTTTTATTCATGTCATACTGTTTAGGTGCAATAAATATATTTTTAGTTGCTTTCCTTCATGGTGTTGTAACCTTAATGGTAAGCAGTTGAGTTGGAAGAAAGACAAACGAATTCAAATTTTTTTTATTCAATCTTCAGATGTGTATCTACTATTTCATGAAAGAAGTTTCAAAATAATAATAAAAACATGATCGATTTCTTTCATTCTAGCAGTTTGCTACAATTGAGCTTTTGAAAACCAAGGACTTTTTTCTCGTTACTGATTTAAAGTTATGAATGAAGCAAAAAGAAAAGGTAATAAATGCAAATATGTCATTCAATTTCGGGATCATATATTAGATGGATGTATTTATAAATTTGATATGGAATTTATTGATTTATTTAAGTATAGTATGCAGCAGCTCTCTCTCACTCTCTTTCGTATTATCCAATAGAAAAATATTTAATTAGGAACTAAATTTCATTTTGCTTACGTCTTATTGTAAAGTTTTACAAAATGTAGTATCATAATTTTATCACATAATTTTGAACTATTGGTGATTACAGGAAGGCATTTTTTTTTTCTTTTGCACTCCTAGTATAACTGTTTATAATCAATACATTCGATATGCAGGGTGTCCAACCTTAATGTGACCCAATAGCTAATTCCCGAACCATTCGGTGTAGATATGCACTTCCAATTTAAAAAATGTTTTAAAAAAGGTAAGGAATGTTTTTACGTGCTTTTCGAACCAAAAGACCAATTTACAAAATGATTACAAAAATTAATTTTTATACGGTCCCCAGGTTCTATCGCTTATATTTAGAAAAAGATGCAGTACACAAAAACAAGGTAAACACAAAAAGTTTCATTTTATTACGATAAAAACTGGCTTAGTTATGCCCACATAAATTTGAAGCATCTGAGTTGCTCAGAAAAGGGGGTCGTATATAAAGTGAGTTTAGACCACAGTAATTCACAAAACAGAAAGAGCAAACAAACAAAAAACATAGAAAAATTAAAACATCGTAGTAAACATCATAGATTGACAATTTGCATTGCGGTATGACTAACAATAAAAACTAAATTAAAGAAATACAACTTGTACTGAAAAGATTAAAACACCTTGTTTTAACAAATAGCAGCAAAATAATACAAGATTTTCCGTTCAAATTATAGCATAATGTGGAATGATGCGCCAATCATGAATCAGGGGTTTTATTATATCAGAATGATCAAATTAACTTAAATAATGGTGAAGGCACGAGACAGGGAATACGTCTATTGCAACTCCCAGTTTAATACACGCGCTGAACAGCACGGGCAATTGTGCAATAAGATGGATGTCTTCGAGTGGGAAATTAAATGGCATAAAGTCTTGCCGCATCTCTCTTATTTCGATTACACTGCCCATGAAACAGTACCATTTCGCAGTTTCTTCATTTGTATACATCTCGTTCTCCCCTACTAGAATTCGTAATATTAGAATACGACTGTATGCAATTGCAAGCGACTGCACAACAGATTTTTAACGTTCGTCATGATCAACAAAAACGCACTAAATCAGACTGAAGCCGTAGCATATAAGACTATTTTTTGGAACTCCAATTAAAATGTTTACTTTGTCCAAAATATTTTATTTCTTCTACGTTTTATACATACACAGAATAAATTTTATTTCATAAGTACTCAATTATTGTATTATTAACGTATGCTTTTAAATTTAAAAACGATTTACATAAGAGTGACGTGCAAGAGCGAAAGTTTCCTAGCAGAGTTCCAACTACTTTCACTTTGGACACGGCCCCTTACTAGCTTCTTGGAAAAAAGCCTAGAAAATGCATATAAAGTTTGGTTTTCAAAGTTCCATAACTCGGCCAGTTTTTATCGTAATAAAATGAAACTTTTTGTGTTTACTTTGTTTTTGTGTACTGCATCTTTTTCTAAATATAAGTGACAGGACCTGGAGACAGTATAAACATTAATTTTTGTAATTTTTTTTGTAAATGGGTTGTTTGGTTCGAAAAGCACTTAAAAACATTCCTTACCTGTTTTAAAACATTTTTCAAATTGGAAGTGCATATCTAAACCGAACGGTACGGGAATTAGCTATTGGGTCACATTAAGGCTGGACACCCTGTATATTGATTATTTTTTAATCTTATTAACTGTAAAAGAAAATGTCGATTTTCATTTGTTCGGAAGAAACAGAAGAAAAATCTTAATCACCAAGTAACGAAAGATAATCCCACCAAAGTAATTCAAGCAATATACTATCATGTCTTTAAGAAGGAAATGAATTTAACAGTCGCAAACTGTATTCTTACTGAATAAGCATTTGGAATTTGGTTAGTTTGAGGGGTTTTATCTATAGTAAGATAATTGTTTTTCATAGTACGGTCTATATTGTATATGCATCAGGCAGTAAGTAATACACTTCAGTTCTTTATTTTTTTATCTTTGAATTTTAAAATTTTAAATACCTTCAATTCAATTGTTGTTTTTTTTAACTATTTTGAAACCATAATAAATACTATTTTAACCCCTTTTTTTACTCAGCGTTTTATACACTAAGCAGTTAGCATGAAAAATATTTATTACTACATAAATTTCACTAAAATTATATTTTTAAAGGATTATCAAACTAAAAGCAATTTAACATATATTTAAGTAAAGCTTACAATTTGCAACACAAAACAATATCTTCAACCTGAAAAATGCTTTGATGTTATTAGATCAATTCGAAAACCGAATTTTACAAGTTTACACTATTTCAGACTTGTTTAAAGTAAACTTTGTGAAATTATGTGAATTCTCAAAGTAAGTTTACGTTCAAAAATTTCAAAAAGCCTCTGTAAGTATTTTTAATAAAAGTGAAATTTTATATTAAATTAACAATATATTGTTATAAAGCAGATAGTAACAGTATATAGACTTGCGTTCTGAACACATACCTTGAAGTAATCTCTAGTTCCTCTGTAGCCTAGAGGATACGGTTAAGAGCTGATGTGTCATGAGTTCGAGCTCCATTGTCACTGAAAACCCTTTGATTAGAAGGGACACATACATGTTAAATTCATCGTGGCTCATTGTCCTCTCGTTGATGCTGTGTGGTAGTTTATAAAGGGATATGCCAGCTCAGGTGTTATCCTCCTCACTTGACCGTGGTTCATAATCATGAAGTCTATCGTTATCAGCTCTTGGGCTACTTTATATTGAGACGGTTGTAAACACAAATTTGACTTCATCTCTGATTCATTGAGCAGTCTGTGTATAGCATAGGTTTAAATAAGTTACATTTTCCACATATTATAAATATGATAAATGATTTAATTAAAAACTATTTTTTACGAGATATATCTCAGAAGTTTTACGGTTTTTTTCTGTAAATATCCAAAAATTACTATGCAAATACAAATCAGTTTTTTACAATGCAGGTTACAAAAATGTAAAATTAGATTCATTTTTGGACTTACAGTTAGAAGTATATATTTTTTGTCCATGGTAGGCCCATAAATAATGTAACTTTATTGTAATTAATAGAATTAAGCAAATAAAAATCTAATAATTCTTTCAGCTAAATTTAGAACAAAGAACCGTTGTAAAGCTAAACATATATTGTGCATATACAAGAATGCTGATTAAAACTGCATATAAACAAACGCATTCTTTTTCCTTCTTTAAAGTGATATGAAAAATATATCGTTATTTCCATTTTTCAAATGTCATGCATGATTTGTTTTAAAGCGATGACATAGCTGTTGTTCTTAGAAACTCTGCCTCATTAAGGAATATGGGGTTTATTTTAAATCAGACAATACTCCACCTAATCCTCTTATCAGAAGAATGATAATAAAATCATTGATGGTAACGCACTTGTAAATGAGACGCGTAATGCTGATTTCGAAATAACTGAGGATTAGCCATCGGAGATAATTTTCACTAATTCAAAGTACTATTCTGGTAAATTAGCAATAGATGTTCCGGATACAAAACGAGAAATTAGGGAAGAAATCGATTCGATTCAAAAGCAGACACAATGATCTTGATAAGGAAAGAGAAAAAGGAAATGCATGCGAATTCAATAAATTCAAGTTAAATTATGTGGATTAAGTGCAATTGAGATACTCAATTTATATGTTAATGCAATCACACAAAACGTATATAAAGAAACAGTCTTAAATCCATGGCACTGAGAACAATGAACATCGAACTGCAACATTTCGGATGGATTCTAATTTTATTTTCTGAGGATCATATGCCACACACACAACACACAGAAAACAAACATTTGGAAAAAAATCTTGTTTGCTCTCATTAATTTATTTCAAACAGCATTGACAAGTAATACTCATTACGAAATTAAACTGTATTCTTTTTAACAGTAGTCCACTTTACAAATGAATGATTAGTGCTTAAAGGTTCGTCGAATATGGAATATTTTTAATAATGCATTAAAATAGCTTGATGCCACAAAACAACCTTGGCAAGTTTTAAGTGAATGAGGAAATATTTGGGTCAAAATAATGAATGAAGGGCAAACTACAATCATATATGTGTGGGTACAAATATAAGATGGAAATAACTGTAAAATAAATCTCTAGTAAAAGTTATCCTTGAAATGTAAATAATCTGAAAATTATTCCTTGGCGGATTTTTCAATTTGCATCTCACCATGATTTGACACGACTGCTATTGGTGACGGATCTCATTATTTTAAGCCACAGTCAAGACACGTCAACAACAGAAGGGTTGAAAACACCTCTCTGAACTTCACACATGCTTACAGGTTTAATGTATCAGCCCTTCTACGCGGTGGGTTTTCAAAGACAAGGTTTGAACTCACACTATGAACCCAGCCGAGGTCAGCTACCATGACCACTTCCGGCTACCATCACCGTCTAGTTCGTAAAGAACAAAGAAATTGTTAACCATGTGTCACGAAATAGTGTCTCTCTGTCATCTCTTTGCTAATTGTTGTTAATAATCATGTAGAGTATAGGAATTTTATTGAAGTTTTTAATCCTATCATAACCTTTAACAATCTCAATATATAATTTTCAGTTATTCCTATTTTTGTTCACTCTCCCTTTCTATACATATATGATAAATTTCAGTAACGATGGTAAAATGAGGAGTATCATATCTATAAATAATGTTTTCGCGTTCTTTAAACATATTAAATCCAAAATGGCGGCCCTTTGGCACGCAACCGAGTGAAATAATAAACAGCATCGAAGCGAGGAGTCACCAGCTATCTTTTTCACTCTCTTTCACGCGCTCGCTCTAATCTGTAAGTAGTATTATTTGCCTCAAATAGTGAGTTTGTCTATCTCTATTTATTATTTACTTAATTTTGAAACTAAACTCTTACACCTGATTGATATATATACTAAGTGTTCTAAATTAAGTCAATGGAACCTTTATTCACCTTGTGTTTGAATCTTAAAGACAGATGAATTGCGTTAACAAACAGAACAAAAACAGCCAATGGTTGAACAATTATTTCTATTGACAGGTGTCAGAAATGGTCAAATCACAGTAAATGTTCAAAATGACCTCCGTTTTCCTGGACGAATAATTGAACTATTTTTACCAGATTAGTCGATACTTAACGAAGTGTGTGAGAAGTAATGTCCGATATTGCATGAGGATGTCAATCTTAGGTTAATTAAGTGTCTGGGGATTCTTCCAGAAAGCGACATTTTCCAAATATCTAAAAAGGAAAAAATCCGGAATTGACAAGTCCGGTGAACGTGGTGACCAAATTCCTTTCGAAATGACACGATAATCGAAACATTCAATTAAACTTCCATACTTTCCTGTGATGTGTGACACGTTGAGCCATTTTGATGACACCAAGCGTACCGTTCATCACTCTTTTGCAAAGATATGAATTGTGTAATGGTTGTTTATGTAGGCAGTCGAATCAAAAGTGCTACCAAAGAAAAGTGGCCTCACACACACATCACATACCAAATTTTTCATCATATAAGGGCCGTTCCATAATCTGTGATTTTGGTGGACTAATATCACAAGCTATTGTTCACGTATCCAATCCAAATGGAACTACGCCTTATCTGTAAAAAAAAATGTTTTCCAGTTGACGGATGCCATATGTGCTTAGAAAATAACGGAACCATCTGCAGAAATGCAACTTTTTCTGAAAATCGAGACGATTTATTTCATTTTAAATGGTCGAAAGTTTAATTCACCTGCATTTCACCATGCTTATGAATGTGACATTCCCAGCTTCACAACAAGTTTTCAACTACTTTCCATTGGATTTCTTTGTAAAGCAACCTGCAACCTTCGTTTCCACTATTAACGCTCTAGCTGATCATTTCCTGTCTGCAATCGATCCTGTGTAACGAAAACGTTGCAATAAAGATGTTATTATTCATGCACGGTGTTTATAATCTGTGTGTGTAGGTATATATATATATATATATGAGAGCTATCATGAATTTATTGATAGCTACTATAAAACATGTAGTCAAAGGCAATTAAATATTAACAAAGACATAATTCTAAAATATATCATGAGTAAAGGCACTAGTTTTAGATTAACAATTTCTAACAAATAATAATACTGTTAAATACAACAAATTAATAATGATATAAATAATTTATTACTAAATCTAGAAGTTATGGTTTGTTTTTAGAGGACGATGAATTTAAGTACACATTTTAAAGGACCTGAGGAAATTTAACCATCATTCTAAATAAGAACTACTTATAAAGATGTAAAAAGATTTATGATTTGCAAAAGAATTTTGTCATTGTTTACAGACAAGTGTCTGGTAATTATGCTATAATTTGAAAAATATTTTATAATAATATGATTAATGAACACTTTTAAAAAGGAATCTTTAAAAGACTTGTCGAAAAGAAATTAAAATCGAATTATTGCTATATAGAAAAATTGGGTGTCGACCATAAGATTAAGCTCCATATAATTTTAGCAATCTAAATTCCATAAAACTCTGTTAAATTTAGAACAGCAACAAATGATTTTAAAACTTATCACTACTGCAGGTAAAATGATGGCTAATGTTATACAAAACTCATCAATAAGCAATGTAATAAAGCCAGTTAAAAATAATAGATACAGATTTTTAAAATAAAAATATTTAGTTTATACTTATGACTTTGAAGATCTTTTAATTCCATTATCACATATAATTAGGTAATTTTAGATAATCATTGTAATTATAACATTAATATTAATTTACAAAAATTTAGAACACTAATAGATTTAGTCTTTTAAAGAAAACTACTAATCTTTAACGGTTCTCCGTACAAACAAACAAAGTTTTGGCTTCAATGTATTGCTAGCAATAGCTCATTAATTTATTTTACACTTTTACGAAAATAATTATATTATTAATAATAATTTATTATATTACTTCCGATACATAGATGACCTAATTAATTTTGGTAAAAATAATTTTAACCCCACATTACTTTATCCGAATTATTTAAAGTTCATTGAAATTAATAGTAATCCAGTTGCAAAACTAAGTAATTTGGATGTATCATCTCCGTAATAAAGACTATAAATTACATAGCAATATTAATGATAAAAGAGATGTTTCATTTCTTTTAACATTCTTAAAGTGTTTACTGATATACAACCCATCTATATCTATATAGAGAAATATTTCTAAATTATAGGCATCAACAATGTATTAGTTAGTGATATATTTAATATATATTTAACTTTAATAACTTTATATAAACATTGTATGAAACACGGAGACCCTCCAAATTTTAAAAGTTACCCAACAGTTAAATAAAAATATATTAGTTGTACAATTTATTGATAGATATCCTCTGTTTAGTAAATTAACAATATATCTTTATTAAAAATTAATTACATTCTGGGTGGTACTTTACTTAAGTAACCTTAAAATAAAATATATGTTTTAAATGTGTATATGTATAGTATTAATGTTATTTTATCAAACTTAATAATTTTATGCTTTACTATTATTGTTCATAGCCTGGGAATATGTGCTGTAGTACTCACGGTGCATTTATCTAATAGTTTTGTTCTTGATTTAAAAATATTTTATAATTATTACAGGCTATACATTATCACTTTACATTAATAGGTTTTAAATTATCGTTTAATTATGGTTTCATTTATAATAATAGTTAAACTCTTCTAGAAATTCTCTGTTTTCCTATGGCTCAGAATACCAAGTAACCAGGTGAAGGTCATTGGTCGAAAACATTGTTTAAACCCTTCAACTGGTCTCTAAAGCCAGAGTTTGTCTAGCATTCTGTAATAAACTATTCCATCGTAACTATAGTTATCTTAGTATATAACCATTTTATATTTTGTAATGTATATATGGTATATAATATATATGACGGCTTTTGACAACGGACTGCGTAGATTTGAACCATGATCAAGTGACGCGGACTACACCTGAGCTGGCATCCCCTCTTTTAACTACCATGCCACACCAATAGGAGGAAGTTTGAGATCTCGACAGACTTAACGTGCATCACTCGCCTACACGGCGGGCCTTCAGTGGAAATGGGTTCGAACTCAAGACACGCAGCCATGATCCCATACCTTGACCCCTTGTCTACTGCGGCCACATGCAACTAATCTTACTCAGGAAGGACGGATATACACGTCCGGGAAAGTTAACTCACTGGCTGAGCGGGGGAGGTATATATACCCGGGCGGAACTGAAGAGGTTAAATATTGCACATCTATCATACATTGAAATGATGTAAAATTTTGATAGTTTTGTTTAATCTAACTTTCAGCAAATCTCAAAAGACTATGTTTTGATGAGGTCAGTAAGCCGGATATGCTTTGTCATAAAAGTAAGCAAATTACAATAAATATAAAAGAATTGTAGTCCATTGGTTTGAAGACCTAATGTCTTAACATAAATTCATATTCATAAAGGATAAAACAGTGGACTAAGGTCACTAACAATCATTTTTCTTTCTTGGCTGGTGATGTATGTTAAAAAAAATTAAATTTTTTATTTCACAAAACTAAAAAAATAATTTCTCATAAAAATTTTCTTCAAAAACATTTTTTAAAAAATATTCTGATAAAATGTGTTTCGTTTTTTTTAAAAAAAATTACAGTTTTGTGGTTTAATATGTTATATGCAATATATGTTTCCTAGACTCCAATCAGGAAATATATATCAGATCAAAAAGTTACTTAGAAATAAGCATTTTTTTCGTAAGACTAGTTAATTATATATTTATTTATCAATTTTACACCTGAGAAAAATGCATGCTATTAGGGATATACATCTTATTTTTGAATAATGATAAAATGATGAGGTTGTAATACAAATCAGTACCCTATTTTTCACCCTTCCACACCATACAAATATTCATCTGTAGAAAAAAAATATTAACTCAAAATTGCATTTAAAAATATTTTTTGATTTCGATTTTTGCCTCAAGTGGTGTATTTAAAAAGAATCTCCGAATATCAATCGATTTTACATTTCCTTATTATGAGTCTTGTTTGATAAATGATGTCAATCGAGAGCTATAGTTGGATCATGATTTATTTGCTTTGTATTCGGAAATATTTACTCCTTTTATTTAAAAAAAATGTACATTTATGCTGTACTATACATTTTACTCGTATCTTCTGTTCTATACATTTTAAGTAGCCTAGTAAATCTTACTGAATGCAAGCTATGTATAAAGAAATGTTACAAGCAGTTTACTGATGGTGACGGGAAGGGAATGAAAGAGTGCTTATTAACGTTGAACTCTAAAGTAACTATTGTCAACATATCTCAAAATTTTGAGCCACAATCAACAATCGACACCGACAACTCTAAACTTCCACATCACTAAAATGGGAGGACATTGACACAGGGCAGATTTAATATGCATTACTCCAAAAGAGGCCTTTTAGTCCCTTAAGTGCCGCTGGCGTATATCTACGTCTCACTCAACCAGTGCATACAATGTCCCGGGCGTAAATATGCGTCTTTCCTAAATTCAATTATTTTCTTCTCGCTGCTATCAGTAAAACTATTCTGAAGGATTTGGAACGGAATAAAATGATACTGATAGTGTTTACAAAGGGCTTACTTATTTCAGAAAATAAAATTGTTTATTTATGTCCTTTATTTTCCTCTCAATAAATCACATGCGTATTCTTACGTGAAAAACCGTAGCACTGAGGATCGAACGCGTAGCTTTTAATCGGCAGTTAAGGTATCCGACTCTACTTGCGACAACTTTTTTTTCAAAAAATGGAGATATGGGGATTGTTATGTTGTTTTTAGATTTGTTTAGTACATTTTAAGAAAAATATGCTAAATTAAGAATAGAACAAGAAATTTGTATTACTAAAATGGGAAAAAAATGGTTAAAAATTTACGAAAAAAAAACATAAACGTGGCCCAATTTGTACCAAAAGTTTATGAACAAATTTTCAATTTTTCAAGTTTGATGTATTACTATGTTATTCGTTTTCGAAATGACCCTTAGGACAAAAGATATTTTAATTTTTACATAATACTAGAGCACTTTATTTTAATTATTATATGGAATTGCTTAAAGAAACATTGATTATATCTACATAAGGGACTGTAAAATTTGTAATAAAACAGTGATTGTTAAATCTGAAGGCTAAAACACTTCTATTAATATACAGAAGAAACACAAAAAAATTCAGTTAATTATTTTCAAAACTTTTTGAGCAATCGCCGGCCCCGTTTGAGCTTTTTCTTAAAAAAACACATTTCAAGTAAAACGCGTTTTAAAGTATGACATCTTGCTTAAAGTAATGACATCTGCTTTTACTAAAACACTTGTAGTTTTTGTTCTAGCGAACGGAAAATAATAAACTTGGTATTTTTATAAAGCTAATAAGATGGCCTATAAAAAATCACAAGAAAAATGTGTCAATTTTGGGCAAAATTTACACTTTTAGGGTAGTCGGATACCTTAAGAAGTTAGTTAACTCGAACCCACCCACAACTTGACAATGGCAGGCCCCACGTCTGTGACTATGAATGAGTGAGTGAATATTAAAACTTCGCAATGTTCAGGTACTCAGGGCTTTTGAATCTCACGTCTGAGACCATAACCTCTTGACTACCGCCTACATTATGACAACCCTAATAAGAAGAAAATATCCAGCAATTTTGTTAGAGATATGTACCAGTTCAGTGCACTGTGATATATTTATTAGTTCATTATTACTTTTTACAAAAAAATGGTTGTCAATTATTATATTTTATTATCAAAATCTTATCAGGAATTTAACGTTAGTTGTGTGTTCGCATTAAAAACAAATACTATCAAATTTAAAATCAATGAATGAATTGTTGTTGCCATGTGTTTCATCCACAACACATGTGAAAGACGAGAATTGGATGAACAGAAACATAAAGTACAATTACAGAAGATTATAGACTTTGTTATACAAACGATGATCCTAATATAGAATGAAAGAGGTGTGCTGCTTTCCATTCGTGCTAGACGGGAATCCATTTCAGGGAAAGTCCGGCTTCTTTTCCTGATGATACATTCATGCTTTATTCGGGATTCAATCGCGCCGAGCCCACTCGAATACAACCCTAGTGTAATAACCACCAAACTGGGTGGGTTGGCTTAGAGTAAGCGAGTAAGTGAAAAAAAAACGTCGCTCAATTCATCTACTTCAGAGCTTTTGGTGACGGACCTTGTAATTCTGACCCATGATTAAGTGACGATGATACCTGATTTACACCCTCCTCTCCTTGTTTCCACACTACACGAAAGGTGTGCAGTTGAGCCTCCACGTACTTAACGTATATTGACCTCTGGAAGGTTGGACTTCAGCGGTACCGGGTTCAAACTCATGACACGCCGGTCGCGAGTTCGTTACCTTTACACTATAGTACTATGGCCTCAAATGAAACATGGCAACTGGTCAAGAATATATGGAAACACTTATTTGTGAGATTACGTCATAGCAACAACAGTCTATATTGAATTAACTATACCAATGTTTTAAAATTAAAATGAAACTGACGATAATGTTTATGATTATGTTTGCCTAAACGATTTATTAACTCAGAAAATAGATTTACTTTAGTTTCTATATATAATTAGGAATCTATAAGCCCTCTATTCAATCATTTAATACGTAAACAAGTAGCAGTGAATCCTTGTTTATTCAGTATTCATTAGAAGCCGAGAAGTTGAAGATGTGCAATTGACCTGTAAAGTGATAATCGTTATAATGATTGGAGAGGAGTCTAAATATAGATATTTTAACACATGAAATCGATATCCTTGGAGGATATCTCGTTTACCTAACATTAGATATCTCTTCCGATTACAGTTCACCCACTATTTGTATAATAAATGTAAACACGTAATGATAAAATATTTGCTTGACTAGGAAAAATAATATTTCCTAATTCAATTAATAAATTATTATGTCCGTTTTATTTCAAAGAAATCTTTGTCACATATCCCGAGACCAAATTTGTTTCGTAAATTGAAGGAATTCTCTTTAGCTTAAGTTAAAAGAGTTTGAAGAATATATTAACGCCCTTTCATTTTATTTGTTTTCAATAAAAATGGCAAAGGTTTTAATTTTACAATTTTCTCTCTTAGCATAATTTCAAATTTCTGTATTCGAATGACTAAATAAAATTTCGGATTATTTTTCATAAACTGACTTGACATATAGTAATTATTATTATACACTGTGAGTGACGATTAAATAAATTATGAAATTTTTTTATCAATACAATATATGAAAGAACAATTTTCTTTTGAAGAGTCATGAATTAATGTTATGTAAGTATCCAAAAACTTGTACTTATATAGTACTTGCACTAGTTCTACTTGAAGTACTTATTTTTTTTAAAAATAAAATATTCTAAAACATCACAAATGTTTTTTATAGAAATCGAGACCAATAAATATAAATATTTTACTAACAATATTAAAAAATATGTAAATTTTGCAAGAACCACAATTATAAGTGAAATGTTGGCAATATTTTTAAAAAACATCATTGCGATTAGATAAGAAAAAAGATTATATGAAATGTGATATTCTTTATGAGACCATTATTTAAATAACATGACATAACTGAAAAAAATATTCCTATAATAAGAAATACTTAAGAGAATATTTTAGAAAATAATATAAAAATCTTAGGTTCAAAATTTTTTGATAAAAATACTTTTTTAACATTTTGAGATCAGACTCGCTATGATACATTTTGAAAAATTTAAAAATGCCCCATTTGGTAGATTAAAGACCCACTTTCGGGTATTATAGTTTTGTAAAATTAATTGTAATTTGACCAGTAGGTAATATAGAAATAAAGCAAAATATATTTTGCAAAGTCAAAAGATAGTTCTGTTCAATAAAATAAGAACAAAACTATGTGGCGCGTTTGGTCATTTTAACGTGTATGGTTACTTTAAAGGAATTTAGCTACATTAAAAATGAATAATTAGAAGTTTAACTTATAATTATAAGTTAAATGTTTTTACAGCGCAATTGCTCTTGCTGTTTTTCATTACATTTCTAATATAAAAATTAAATAAATAAGCTAGTATAGCGATATAGATAAGTACTGATACTAGTTGGCAAACAAATTTGTTTAATAAAATCATTCAATAGTACATAAAAATTACTATTTTTTTAAATAAAAAAAATATATTTTACAGACAAACTCCAATCTTCAAAATCATTGCTTCTGAATTTAAGATTAAAACTACAAAAAAAAAAATCCAAATTTACAAGGTTTTTTTTTAAATGTAGCTCACGAATTTATTATTCTAATAAGAAAAAGAAATTCCTTATCACCGTAGAAAAATCATTCCATAATACCTAATATTCCATATCGAACTGGTAGCAGTTGAATTCAAATTACATAAGCTAATATTATTGGTATGTGCTTGTCTTGAATGTGCTCAAATCTGTTTAGAAAATTAAGCATGAATCTATAGTGTACATTTTTAACTTGATTAGGTTTCTTATACTTTTAGTAGAATGTTTCAATTAAAATATATGTATATTAACCATATTAAGTATGAATTCATTTCTAAAAATTTTTTGTCATTATATGAATGAAACTTAAATGAAACTTGTTTATTGGCGTAATATAGAATGATCCAGAAAGATTCGATTATTGATAAATAATTTTACACATAGTACTTCTATATTAAAATCAAAATACGATTTTCTATTATTTACTTCCTGTTTGATGGAGTCAAAAACTTTGAAAAACTTTAACTCTAACCAAGTAACTTTTAATAATTTTACAAACAAATTTTCTCGTTCTTTAAAACTAGTGCGTCATTTGACATACCCCATATTTTTATTAAAATTTATACAAAAATATTGAAAAAAAAATATTCTCGCTTAAAAAATTTTAAATAAACAAAACCTTAATATTTGTTTCTTGGTATTTTTATTCATTTGTGATGAAATAAAACAGTATATTGCCGCGCTGGAAATCTAAGGAAATAATGTGTCTAATGGATTTATTCAAAACAATGAAATGGATGGTATTGAGATTAATCTTATCAAAGTATATTAAGTTAGCATCTAAATAAAACTTTTTATGAACACACTAAATATAAGTGACATAGTGGACAAACAAGGACCTTGATAGATATAAATGTATCTTGATTTCATGCAGTACAAACAAGCAGCATAAATTTGCTTCCCGTGAATATGTGCTAATATTCATACATGCATGGAAATTCGATATCAATATCCGGTGATAAATTTTTACACGTCTGCGTGCAATTTCAAAAAAAACATTTTTAAAATAAAGTTGAGTTTTCCAAATCTACAGTATCACCATATAATCTCTTTATTTCTTAAAAAAAAACAGATTTTTTTAGTTCAGAATACTCAACATTAATAGCATATTAATATTAAAGTAGAATCTCCTATTCTATTTCAAGTGAACTGAAAATGATTTTCCGACCATTATATTCCCTCTATACTTAGAAAATATGTATAAGTCAAGTCTTTTTGTTTTTCAAGTTCCCTCTTTCAATCTGTCACAAAATATTTGGACAATTATACCGTATAATCGGGCATAAAACGCGTACTTTAAACACAAAAAATAAGATCGAAATTTACGGATGCCGGATACCTAAAAAGAATAAAAAAAAGAGATGAGTATAAGAAAACATTACACTTCCAAGTATATTGAAATACTGTTTATTTAAAGAAAATAACGTTCCTTATGAACTTAAGAGGGTTGCGGAGTTCTAAAAGTATACTATTTTTTCTAAAGCTTCGAATAATACCTCCAATGAATTACTGCAAAGCATAAAATCATTGCGCATTTCAGGTCTCTCCATAGGAAAAGGGGGTGCACGTCATACAAAGAATGCTCGTAATATTAATTAATATTAATTAATTCGTAAAATTAAAAATACATCATCAAAGCATAGATGTGTGGTATATGATGATACGCATTATAGGCCGAATTTTACGGTACACAGTTTTTGATAATTTACGAAATCTCTTACATCTCTCAGTAAAATTATTTCTCACATTACTGAATAATAATTCAGTGATAATCACATATTAAAGTTTAAGAAATTATAATTTTTATCATACATACTGTATATAATGTTTCGAAATAAAAATTTATATTGTAAAACATTATTATAATCCAGTAATCAAAGAACTCAGTTGAAACAAATTATGAATGTAAATATATGCATTTATTAATTCAACTGTCACATATTTAAGATAGATCATGAATTGTTTCAATGATTAAAATCATGTACAGAATTTTCAGCTACAATTGATTAGTTGGAGGCTACTTTTAGTTTTGGAAAAGAATTAAAAATAATTTTTTGTTACTCCATACTTGGAATAATAAAAAAAAGTGCATTTATATGTGAGTGGAGTAATATTAAGTGCTATGATACTTTTATTCATTAAAGAATTTAGTGTCATCGAAAAATACATACTACTTCAATAATATATAATCCAATCTATCCATATTATACTACATAACATTTATTGCTAACCTAACGTAACCTAACGTAAATATATATATATATATATTACCTTTTTGAAAAAAAGGCTCATTTCTTCTTTTTTTCCTTATATATTTCATTATTAAGAAAATATTTGTTTAGCGCTAAGGCAAATTCTTGAAAAAGAAGAATTTAAAATTCATTTCTTTAAAAAAATAGATGCTTAAAATTGACTATTTTTAGTATACTATTAAAACAAGATTCTAAGACTGAAACGAAAACAAATAACCGATAAAAAGCTTTAAAAATATGTGTAGTAAAATTTATTAAGGATTTTTTTTAATATTTAATTTGAAAAGTAACTTATAAGTTTTCTAACATCCTTGCCAAATAGAAAATTGAATTTACCAATCATTATTACACATTGCAAGGTAATAGAGGAAAAGCAATGTAAATTTTTTTCAATCCTTAACTTAAAATCAAATCAGAGGAGATTCTTTTTTCTTAGAAATGAAGTTACAATTGAAAAAGTTTTCAAATCTAATAACGATTTCTATTATTAAAAAAAAAAAGATAATTGTCTGAATAAGTGCATTTTAATTTAACTAGATAAATATACTTTCAAATATTTACAAAGGTCTTCAAACACTTAACCGATATCTTATGAACTGGAAACATCCCCACAAAATTTATTTAAAGTCTGTCCATTGCGGAAATTTTTCAAAGGAATGATATTTAAGAAACTCCGCAGATAAAATTGCTCTGGACTCAAACATGAATATATGCGACTATCATAACTACTTCTACACCTGAGAAAGGAAATCTCCCAACAGAGTTCAGAAGAAGGCGAAAACTTTTCCTCGGCCGAAAAGCGAAATGATGTATCCAGCAGCTATTAAAGTATCTCCAGCCTTTGCCGGATCGAACCACGACCAGAGGCAGCAGCGCCTCCTTCCGGCAAACTCCGGTTCGTCCGGCCGATACACCCCTCCCGGACGGCGCTTACTTTAGAATACTGGTAGTCCATCAGGAGCGCAGGATACCACGTTCTCGCCGTCTTCTATCTGACCCAGAGACATAGCGCGCTATTTGGACCACAAATAGACCAAAGTGTCTAAGTTGGATTTTTTGTCATTTTCTTGCTGTTTCTGATGCTCTGGTCCAGATGACGTGACCAATTCGGACCTTGGGAATTCCCGAGGATTTTTTTTTTGAACTTGTTTTTGTTTTTTGCTATTGGTGAACCAGAACCGGTCATTTCCGCATGTTTCCTTCGAGTGATGCGGACAAGTGGTACGCTCGAAGGGTGACTTGTTTGTTGAGTAACTTTGCAGTGAGATGTTTGTGTGGTATGCTACAACTATTATGTGTCATTCGGAGAACTTCAGTTTCTTGGTGGGGAGTGTCAATACGTTTTTTAACGTTTTCGGTGGTGCTGCGCTGCTTAGGATTCTTCCAGCTGTGTTCAGCATCAGCTTCACCAGGTAAGTTTTCAAAAAAATCATTAATATCAGGCGGTGAAAAGCTATAAAAGCAGTTTTTCGTAAATTCCCTCAAGAACTTTGATGTAGTTATCCATACAGTTAATTAACCCTCAATGAGGTTTACTCTTCCGTAGCGGTACACTTTCAAAAATGAATATTCTTGAGATACAAAAGTTCATATCTGTTTATATTTTATTTCCTCTTTATCTAAAAGTAAAATTTGAAAACATTTTTAGCAGACTTTTGGGGAACAGAAGGAAAGTGTCACAGATAAAAAACTTATAAATAATTGCTAATAAACTCATTAGTCAAAAAATTTAAAATTGATGATAAAAAATAAAATTTCTCTGGAATTTATACTTCAGATTTTTTTAAAGCATTTGAATATTTTTTTTCTGATATTATTTCTCTTAACTTATTTATTCACAATTTATTTTCTACTTGTTTTTTAGAAGCGAAAGTGCTATTTTCCTAAACTTGAAGATTATTTAATTTCCTAAAATGGTTGGGGATTATGGCTGTTTTCTTACAGATGATTGGAATCATATGTTCGTTTTTTGTGGAACATAACAGGATATGTAAAAGAATATATAAAGATTTTTATACACTTGAATTCATGCAGTTGAGAAAAAAAAAGACTAACTATGGGTATATGCAATTGGAAGGCATGATGTGACTATAATTTCATGTCTGTAAATTTCGGATATTTTAAATATTTGTAGTAATTAATTTTTTTATATTAATAAGGTAATACTCGAACATATCTCGAATCATTTTGAATACATTACAATCAAATATTTAATGCAGAAGAAATATTAGTCATTTATTTCATGTACATGTGAAATGTACATGTGAAATGATCAAAAATTGTTATCATTGTTTAAGGGCGTGGAGTGTTAATAGATTAAGATTGTTCTTCATATATTTTAATTTTAAAAAATATTCTAAAAAAGAATAATTTCACATTCGTACAAAAATTAAATTGAATTTTATAAGATACTACACTTAAAATTGAATACTTCAAAAATTTCCCAAATTAGTGTAAACAATTAGAAATGTTTTAATTATATTCATCTATACTTCAAACTTTCCTATAAAAGTACTTTACTTTAGGGGAATATATTTTTCTGTGTTAAAGTTTAACTAGTTTAACTTCCTTTCATAAGCAGAAAGCATCGGAAGTTCAGAAAATCCATTCCGAAAAATGAAGCAATTTTCTATAATTTCTAACAGATCTTAAGAGAATTTCTGTAGAACTGATAAATTCTTACCACTCATAATAAGGAAGAAGTACAAATTAAATTAATTACGCTTAAAATGTAAAATGGGAGTTAGATTTGTTGAAGATATACATTTTTTTTTCGTTTTCATAAACAAATATTCAGTCATACATTAAACTACAGTGGTTTTTAAAAACACTTTGTTATATATGTATTAATGCTTATATATTAAATTAATAACATATAGCATGGTTATTTTATATTCTTTATATTATTAAAATATAATATTTTTTTAAAAATTGTATGGCTTTGATAAAGGGTGTCTTCCCCCTCCCCCAAATTTTTAAACTGTAACATTTCATCCATTCTCTTTACAAAAAATCATAGGATTAATTTTATTTAAAAAGTCTGTAGATGTCTATAACATATACACTGATTAATACATTTTATCTTACAAAAGATTTTATGAAAAAATGTTATCGTATCATTTTATAATAAAATGTTTTAAAGGAAAACTTTTGTAGCATTATTAAATCCATCTTTATTTGAAAGGTGGTTATCATAAAAAATTCAAATTTATTATTTTAAGTAATAGTTTGAATTTTTTTAACGCAATATATTTTGAATTCACATAAAAAATAACAAACGTTATTCATCTATCTTCAGTGTAAAGTTTTAGCTATTAATAACATATTGTAATAATAAAAATGTTTTATAATTTCTACATTTCAAATACATTTATTCGGTATGAGATTCAAATAAATCTTGAAAAACCTTTTCATTCATCTGGAACTAATTTTTTTGGTACATATTTTTGCAACTCGAAATTATTATGGAGTTAAATATATGTTAAAGTGATACAGAAAAAATTAAGAAATTTGTCTCAATACATAGCTTAGACTCTCAACAAGGGAAACAAATTGCCTGGATTTGCCGAGCAAAACTAACTTTAGTTTAATGTACTATCGTAAGCAAGTTCATTAATTAAGCACGCAGAATAATTAGTTCCAAAGTAATCGAATTTCTAACGCATTTAAGAAAAATCAATAGACTTTTATGTTCTGTAATAGAAATATTTAGGGAAATCTTATATACATATAATACAAAACGCCGATGTATGTATATATTTATGAAAGTAGTTTAACCAATTAGCTTAAATCTGAATAAAATGTATTTATGTTTACATTAATTTAGTTCTATTTATTAAAAGAGACTTTGAAGTAGTTTATTAAAGAAAATATAAATTTATTAATGTGTAATCCTCCACGCATTCTCTAGGAAAGTCTATCTAAAATTGATTTCCTAATTGCAAAATAGTTTTATATAAAAGTCAATCTAAAAGTCCAAATTGCATTCAAAGCGTTTATCGTTAATGATTATTGGGTATATTAATTTTGGTTTTATATTAAAAATTTAGGTTTTTAATCTAAATAATCAAGATTTAACTGGAAAAAAAATCTTATTTATACTTATAAAGAATAATGATGACTGTCTAAAAATATTAGTAATGATAATCTTTACAATTAAAATATATAATATTTTTAATAAGTGAGATATAAGTTATTCAAAATAGAAAATGTCTTATTAGCTAATCAAACATTATATCTCAGAATATATGTTCAAAAATACAGTTGGGAATGTTGTTAGGTTTTAGAGTTCACCCCCATTTACATTTTGTTCTGACGTCCCAACTGTATTTATCTAACATTTATTCTAAATCCGAGAACATTTTATCAAAGTCGACATTAAAAATAAATCCATTAATGACTTATATTCACACGCATCTTTCAGCGCCGAGTGCCACCATTGTGTGTGATATATTTGAACAAACTTGATCAAGATTTAAGTGAAGAAAATTATCTGCATTTTATTGTGAACTCATTTATTGAAATAAAACAATACATGTATGTAACCTCTTTAAAGTTTAAAACTCGGCTATATACGTATGCTGTACCACATTTTTTTTTCTCATTCCACTCAACTGTTGTACAAATGCAGACAGTCGTAAAGAGGGCCGGGAAAATTTCTGGGGAACAAGAAGGAAGAAGGGGGGGGGGTGAGCTATACTTCTCAATAGCTTGGTCCAGCAGTTGGGCTATCAAGATTAGGAGGTTAAAATTTATTCTTTGAGTTTATTCATAGAATATAGAAAATTTTAACATTAAACGCGAATCTTTCAAATAAAATTGCCTATATTCCAAGCAGAAATATTTTAATTAACAACAAAAGACGAAATATCTGTATGTACATATATATATATTCCTATTTTACAGTATGAGTACTTTTGCAGTTTTTTTCTCCTTTCGAAGATGATTTTGTTTTCAGTTCAATAGTTTTTTTTAATTATTATTGAATGAATTTTCAATGTTTTAGTGCAAGTAGTTGAGTTGAATTTAGTTACGCGCAGGTACACCATATTTTTAAAAATAAGAATAAGAAAATAAAATATTCTAAAAAAATTATGATACAATCCTGCTGTGAAAGTAACTTTTGAGATTATAGTATAAAAACACCATGGTATTATTTTTTGATTTACTGAGATTAAAATATTTATACTATTTTGTTTTAATAAGGTATAATGAATAAAGCCAAAAAGTACCTTACAAAATAGTCATACTGAACTGTTATATTGTAGCCATCAATAGTCATATGCATATATATTTTATTAATAGAGTATAATATATAATTTTTAAAAAAATAATTAATTTCTTAATACAAATTTATATTTAACTATTTTGTATTTTTCGTGAAAATAAATACAATAAATACATAAAGATAAAATAAAATATTAATGTTCTTATATATAAAAGAACAAATAATAAATAATATAGAATATTAATAAAATATTTTGTTTAATAATTTATTACATGTAAAGAAAATATATTAATAAGTAATATAGAAAAATATATAGTGCATTATTATATGTTAAATAACTTATTACATATAGAAAAATAATGCGCTTTTTGCTCGATACTTAAACTTTAAAAAAAAATCAATTGATATGATAAATCTCAGCATAATAAAAAATTTCTTAAAGTAATTATTCTAAAATAAATAACAACCTGCAAGTTAAAAAATCAGACAAAATTTAAGAGGTGGGAAAAAACAGAATGTATGTGTAAAGTTAACAGTAAACTAGTTAAAGAAAAAAAAAACCTCTTTTCCCCAACATGAGTGTTGTGAATGAATAGAATAATAAAATAGTTATCCAGCAAATTTTACATACATTAGAAGTTTTTGCATTATAAAAGTCATTATAAACTTGATTATATATCCGTCATTATCATTCTAATATAATGGAGGATTTTTTCCCTATGTAAGCACATGTTATGTTAATTTACTTATTTTAGATAACGAATAATTTATAAAGTAAGAAAATTTTTTTATTTAGTTATTTTTTAAGTTTTTTTTTTATTGAATTAAAAATTATCTATCAATTTAGGACCGATGTGAAAGGCCTGTTTGGATGTCTTTTCAAATTACAACTACGAAAAAAAAAGTATTATAAATTTAATTGGATTAAAATGTTTTATAATATGAAACGCAATTTTAATTTATACATTTAGATGTTTTCTTTGCAAAATGTACATCTAAAATAAATAAAAAAATGTTTTCTCTTTTTTTCTCTTCATCTTTTAGACTTTTTTAATAAAGAATTTTAATGGAACATTATAAATAAATATTTTACAAAATATTTTGAAATTCTTACATTTCAGAATTTTTGGCTGGTTTGAATAATACACTAATTTAAGTGTTAAAATTACATTTCAAAATCAGATATTAAAATGGTTCAGGTAGCTAAAGTTATGTCAACGCGTTAAAAGCAACGCACACACACAAAGAACATTTTTCAATTCACATGGAGACCTAAATGTAAATTAATATGTTGCAGATTTAAAAGTTTAAAATTATATTAATTCATTCATTTCCTTTTATAGATCTATTTCTAAGAATATGCTCTTTTATTACATTTCGTTTCATGAGTATAATAACATTTTAATCATGATTTATATTCCAAAATTCCTTTCTAAGCTCAAGTCATTTAAAAATACAATTCCATTTGTAAATGAAAATTCCAGAGCATAAATAAATAAGAAAAAGGCACAAATAAAAAAAGCAAAGCTCTGTGTCAGCGTTCCTTATTTGACTTCTGACGACGGAAACAGATATAAAAATGTAATTTAACTGAGGTTGAACATTTATCACTTTGAGGGTTAAAGCCCACTTTATGGAACTATGCCCGAAGTTTCCTGGTTTATTTCAAACTGTCTCATCAGGGAACTTCCGTAAACTCTATGACATTTGGCAACTTACCATAAACTTGACTTAAGAGCCAATGCTAACAATGATTCAAAAGTCTTTTCCGTTTAAAATGAATAACAATTTGAATTTACACCTCCAAAAGACTACGATGAATTATAAATACGTTCCTTTACTTGTTCACGGAGTAAAATTTTGAAATGTTCCTTACAAGTTTCATAGTGCGTATATGTACATATACCGGGTATCTAAAAGTATGGTTACACTTTCAAATATTAATTACAAAAAATAAATATTTTTTAATAATAATAATAAAAAATTTTAATAATAGTTTTTAAAAAATAATAACTTTTTGTCTCATAAAAAATGTCATTTTTTCTCAAAGCTTTATTACACGATTTCAGTATGAGCACCGTTAGTTGTATGCAAAACATCGAATTTATAAGAAATTTCTAGCAACGTTCTATTAAGCATTTCAAGATCAACAATCTGAACAATCGTCCAATGTGGTAGGACCTCCTTTACACTGTACGTGTGTTGCAGATTTAAATTCGATAAGCAATTCTACAACTTGATCTAGTTTTCGTTTTTGTAGCAAAAATGCTGAAAACTGAGGACATTGCTCAATCCTTTTTTGAATTTCATGAGCCAGAAACTTTTTTTTATACAGTATAAAACATCGCAAGTGAAAATCTTTGTTGGTTTATTTTTAATTAACATTTCAAAGTGTAGTCATACATTTTGGGCAACCTATACATTCTTGGTAAATTTTAAGCAAGAAAAAGATATATTTGGTAATATTTGTATTTATATTTTCAGTCTTCGTATTTTACAAACATTTAATAACTAAATAAAGTTATTTTGTGGTATGTTCAGCTTGCGTGTTTTATCTTGTTTTGTAAAGAGGGAAATGTGTAACAATTATTAATACAAAGAAGAAATCATTTTATAAACTACTTCATAAGAAGTAAGCTGAAATATCCCAGAAAATATTTTTACGAGATGAGAGAAAAGTAACATTTTTATTTTGTGAAACATGCTTAAAAATAAATTTAACACGAACCTGATTTTGTCTGATTTTGAAAACGATCGTTTGCAGACTTTTTTTTTACTATATTTTCTCTTTGGTATAATTAGAATATAAAATAAAAATAAAAATGGTTCTATATTGCCATGGATTATATATACTTGAGGTTTTATTACAAAATATATATAAGATATTTCCTCGATATTTCCGTTTCCCAAACGACTTGTTCTTTAAATAATACTTTGTTGGAAAACATAAAATAAACCATGAGAATATATTTTTCATGTATTTGAATATATATGAGAATACTTTAATAGTGTTGAACGAAATATTTAATTCATACCATAGATGTATTGATACAAAATTCATGAGTGACTTTATTCCATTTTTCTGTATTCTGGGCTTTTGAGCAATTGAAGCTGGAATTATTAACTTGGTTCATGTAAGTATTACAAATATCTAAAATAAGAAATATAGAAAAGAAATTGTTTTATTCTGTGTAGGAACATTGTTATATATAATGTAATAGGTAATAATAACGAGCTATTATTAGTATTTCAAGTATGAAAGTTTTGCTTTTAAAGAGTCTAACGTGGATTGAAAGTTATATTATTGCAACAAATAAAAACGAAACACGTTTTGAGAATAAATTCCGAATTGAAAATGAATAGGCATTTACGTTTGAGGTAACTAATTTCTATTTAAAAGAGTCTGTAATCATCATTTTATTTCAACACCTTTTTTTATTTCCAAATCCTTTTTCAAGTCTATTTGGAAACTGAAACGTTTGGTTGGTAAAAAGAAAATAATGCATAAGTAAGCAATTAATGGCATCGTGAATCATAATAATTTATTAATATTTAAAAAGTATAAATGCGGAAGATACGGGGCTATTACCCTACAAAAAAAGGGACCAATTGTACGTGCTTCCTTGAAAATGAAATCTTCTTGCTTTCTTCTCATTAAGCTTTGAACTGAAATATATTTTTTTAAGAAAACATAAAATACATATAAATGTATATACAATTAGTTTTAAGTAAATTTGTTTCTGAAATTAGATTTTTAAATGTATTAAGTATTTTTAAATGTATTAATTTGCAGGTAACTTAGGCATTATTAATCTTTATAATTCAACTTTACTTTAGATTATTTCGCTTAAAATCATATTTTTTTAAAAAAATCCAATCAGAAATTAATGTCCAAAACATAAAATCATGGTATTTATTCAACAAAATTATTAACTAATCCAAGCATAAAAAATGACGAAAGATATATATTTTTTAAAAGTTTGATTTTTAAATCTCATGACAATTTTTTTTTATAAATATATAAATTTTTATTCATTTTTTTCAGGGTTAAAGATGCATAGTTTGTTATTTATATAATTTTACAAGATGTATAATTTATGATGCTTCCAAGTTTTGCCATGTTATTATTCAGCATAGAGTATACAATGAATATTTTTTTGAAGCACATGCATTAAAGAAATATTTTCAATGAAACTCTGCTAGTCCTACATTGAAGGAATAAATTGCATGGTGATAAGTAAAGTTTTAAGGAATGCAATATATGTATAATCATAATTTCTGTACTAGAGAGATGAATAAACGTGATCAAACTGAAAAAAATTGAAATTGTAAGATGACCAGGCAATAGACTTTAAATGGAAATAAGAACAATTAAAATAATAGAGTTTAAAATTTAAAAAAAAAATTAAAAACATTGAATGTACAGTATTATAAACATTGCTGACTAGTACAGCTTAGATATAAAATAATTTATATAAAAATGAGGTATACATATATATTTATTTATATTAGTATAGTAATTGTTGTGTTTGTGGAAGTAATTTTAAAACAATTCATCGATGAACTATTCATATTAAAATATAAAATATGATCTAATAATAAATTAATCACTTATTATAAAATTGTCAGGCAGAACTGACTCAAAACTAAAAGCAAGATTCAATTAATAGAACATTCAAAATTTATAAATTCATAGAATTCTTATAAAAATGCAATTTCTATCTTATGCATTCATTATTTTAGATAAAATTCAATGTTATGGCAGGAATTTTAAGTACTCTGTAAAATTAATTGTGTAAAAATTATGAAGTTAATATCAGCATTCTACTCGTCCTTAATTTTAAAACAATTTTGAATTTCCAGCAAAGTCAATTTTAGAATTTCATAATAAACATGTATGTTTAAAATGTTATTTTAACATCTCTGCTATACCAGATTCTGCTCTTTCTTGATCGTTAAATTATTCCGTTTATTAATTAAAATTCTCAAAATCTATCTCGAGAAATTATTTCTAATATATAAGAAGTGATTAGCTTACCTTGATTACTTTCTTTAGATATTTGATAGATTTGTAAACTTTCTAAACATCGAAAAAAAGTAAAATGTTTAAAAAACGTATTGCGTCAGATGCAAATAAAACTATAAAATCAATTACAGCACATAACATTAGTTGGCATAGAATATTATGGATAAATATTACTTGTAATTTAGAATAATCATTGAAATACAATTAACTGCAATTTTCTTTTTTTTGTGTGTGTGTATGTGTTTAACGGTAGAAGTATGATTCCGAAACTTAAACTATAAACATTTATTTTTATTATTCTGCATTCAAGTAAACTAAATTCAATTTTCCAAGTGCTTAATTAAATTTCTGAGGCCTTTTGAAGCATTGAACAAAGCTAAAATGAAAAGAAAAAAACTATTGACGTAACAACTAATAAACATTTGACCGGAGAAAGGATTTCCAATCTTACGTTGAAAGAATAAATAGCTCCATAAAGGAACAAATACGAATTGGAAAATAAAATATAAACCGGAAAGATATATCGGTAAATCGTTTATCAAATTGGATACAAGGATAAGGCGGAGCGATTTTTCGACGAATCAACGTATGTTATCGCATCTCAAACTACTTTTTCTTATGTTATTACTACATGTACTCGATGTCAACTGATACAACTAAAATGCTTAAATCGATTCATTAATCGAAATCTTTTTCAGGCTTAAATAACAGAATATATATTTTATCAAAGAAATCATTAAAATCACGCATGTGTGTTTCAATTCATTCATTTGACTGATTTTAATCTTAACAATTAAAGTGAAATGGAATTTGAGAATGAATAAATTAAAATATTCCAACTTTTTTGAACTATATGAATATGTGGCTAATTAATTATTAAAATATTTTCATTTTTTAAAAAAAAATATTTCTTGGTTTTATATAAGTGATTTTATTTTATATTCCAATTGATTTACCAAAATAATATTGAAAGAATAGAATGTCTATAAACTGCGAAAATGGTTTGAAAGCACATATATTTAATAACTGCCTTTTTTACTTTGGTTTTGATAAGTTTCAAATGAATTTAGCAGCTGTTTTTAGTAAAATATTCAAAATTAATTTATTATTTCAACTTTCTTTGTCCTCTGTTTGTAGCTATGTGCGACATGGCCTTTATTTCCCTAATCGGTGCGGTAGCGAATCACCCTATATATACGCCTCGCTCAGTCATTGCGTGAACTACACCTCGGTATTTATATGTATATATATTTATATTAATTTTTCCTAATTTTTTTTATTCTTCTTAATATTCATCTCTTTGAGAGATAACTTACATTCTCATGAATCATACTTTCATTTTATTTTTATGTTTGGTGGTCTATCCAAGTGTAATTGATATAGGTTTAATTTTTCAACCTGTCTTTGCTTTTTCTATTATGCTGAAAATTTCTGCTGTACGAGGAAGGCGGATCTGTACAGCATTGCTTAACCCTAATTTTCGCTGACCTAATTCAGTGACAGTTCTAGAAATCATAATATCATTTCAGTCGAAAGACTCTTTTCGTATCGTCAATTTTCATAGTTCTGCACCTCTGTTTCCTGTTTTGTAAGTTTTTGTCCAATTTTAGTACAATATTCTTATGAACCATTTATTTTATTCATATGTTTCTTAAAATCGTTTCTTAAAGAGTTTGAATTTCTAAGCAATGACCTTGAGATTTTTGCGAAAGATTTACTGATTTCAGAGAAATAGTTATTTGATTGTTAAATATTTTAGCAGTTTTTACACGATTTTCTTTAATAATATAGCATTTACATTATTTAAGTTATCTAAGCAAAGTGGCTGAAATTAAGTAATTCCACAAAATTTCATAATGAAGATAATTGTGTTGTGTTTGAAATAACAAAATGCAACTTGTTTATTCATTGTGCATCACAAAAAAGGGGAAAACCGATTACATAAAAACATTTAAAGTATCCGACAACCTTAAAATTTTGAATTTTGCAAAACATTGACAATTATTTATGATTTTATTTTGTAGGCCATCTTATTAGCTTTATAAAAATACTCAGTTTATTATTTTCCGTTCACTAGAAAAAAAACTACAAGTGTTTTAGTAAAAGCAGACGTCATTACTTTAAGCAAGATATGTCATACTTTAAAACACGTTTTACTCGAAATGTGTTTTTTTAAATACTCAAACGAGGCCAGTGATTGCTCAAAAAGTTGTGAAAATAAGTAACTGAATTTTTTTGTGTATGACTTGTATAAAGGTAGAAGTGTTTTAACCGTCAGATTTAATAATCACTGTTTTATTACAAAATTTACAGCCCCTTATGTAAATATATTCATTGTTTTTTAAGCAGTTTTATATAATATTTAAGATAAAATGCTCTAGTTTTTGTACAAATTAAAATATCTCTTATCGCGAAGATCATTTCAAAAATGAATAACATAGCAACTCATCAGAATTGAAAAATTGAGTATTTGTTCATAAACTTTTGGTACAGAATGGGCCGCCTTTATGTTATTTTTGTAAATTTTTATCAGCTTTTTCGCACTATAATAATAACAAATTCTTTTTCTCTTCTTAATTTCTGCATATTTTTCTAAAATGTACTGAAAAAAATCTAAAAACAAAAGCAACAAAAAATCCCCATATCTCTATTTTGTATAAAAAAAGAGGTCTAGCAAGTAGTCGGATACTTTAAATATCAATTTTTCCCATTGAAATATTAAACATATTCTTAGCCCAACATACACATTTAGTAATATTATCTTATCAGTTTCAAAAAATAAGCGGTGGTCATTTTAAATCATTATTGAGTGTCAAGTGACCTGGATCTGTACGAATTGTCTTGCACATTTACGATGAAAGAGAAAATTGAAGAACAATTTATTCGTGGCGAAGTATCGAAAATCTCTAAGCGTGTGTGAGTATTCATGTTTTGAATTGATTAGATTTTCAATACAAACTCTTGGTAATGATTTGGGATAAATAATCTTTAAGAAGAATGTCTTCTTTCTTGGCTTCATGGATTTTCACACAGCATCATATGTAGTGTAAGAAACTATACGTAAAGGGTTAGTTTATGAATTATTTTTCTCTCACTATTCTATAAATGAGACTGGACTTTAATAATTTTTTCAGAAGTTCTATGGAATATTTAGCAACCGCGTAATTAACCATCTCATTGTGAAACTATGAATTCAAACATTAATTTTACTATATATGAGAATATTTCATAATTGGGGAATTCAGGCACAATCGGCAATGCATTTGTACAGCACAAAACGTATCGTAATATTCATTTATGAAGAATAAATAAGGAACTTAGAAATTTAAACCTAGAATGATATAAAAGGAAATTGTGAATTGATATAAATAAGGAAATCGTACGAATGCAATACGAAAGACAGTTTTTTTTATAGTAGTTGATGTGGCTAAATGATTCCCCCCCCCCCCCCACATTTGCTCAAAATTTTTCTTTGAAATTAACACTATACAGGGGACGTAAAATATTATTTATTCTTCAAAGTTGATCAATTTACAATACATAAATTATTTTGTGTACATCTGGGCTGCAGTACATTAAAATGACTTTAGATTTTTAAATATATATATACATATATAATGTTCTTTTGATGGTTTTCATTGCATTATTGATAAAAATAGTGACTTAAGACGAAATATCTACAACTTTGAAAATTAAATTGTACTAAAAATAAAAAGTAAAAAGTAGTGGTTTTAAGTGTTCATGCGATTGATCATTACGAGAGTTATAAATTTGGAACTTCTTAATTTTCAATTTCTTTAAATAAGGAGGATTCCTGGCATACGATTTTTTTCTGACCAGTTAAATGAAAACTTTTACAAAACCTTAATTCATAGTGTGTGCACACGTGCAATAAACATGATTATTTGGAATGGCTATCTCGGCAAGAAAACAGTAGAATAATGTGCCAACTCACATTATCCTGTGTAACTTAAACAAGTAGGTATATTCAGACCCAACCGAGTCCAACAACACACATTGAGCACTTAGGATTTGAATGTTCGGCATTCTGATGACAATTGGAACATTCCAAATCTCACCTTTGATCACAGATAAGCGTTAGGGTCGTGAGCTACGTCTCTTTCTGCAGTTTGACATTTGGGCTTACAACAAAATTAACCTTAATACTGTGAAATCTAACACATTTAAACAAATGAACCCATATATAACCTGTGCGTGGAATACTGTGTAAACAATGGAGTGAAAGAATCTCCTTATACTGACTGCCCTGTGTTAACATTCACAAATACAATATGTCGCCTTGATTTCCCGTTTTGTAGTGCAGTGGCCCATAACACCCGGGCCATGACCCCATACAGGGACATGGATCAAATGATACCAGGTCTCTCAAAGAACATTATTTTTTCCATTTTATTTACTATGGTGTATTTCTATCGGTTTTGTGCGACTTTTCACTAAATTCACTTCATATTTCACGTAAAATCACTTTCAATCAAAATAAAATTCATTTTTTGGTGCAATTGTATTTTATTCTTAAGGTATAAACATAATTCTCAATCAAATATAAAATCTAAACAATCAATGTCCCCTCCTTCAACAAACTGCGTTAAAATTATGAAATGTTGACAAGTCCTCGTTGATTAAAAGGTTGAGTAGCTCTGGTGTAGTGTAACAGGCAATTTATTGCACTAATTAATTGAAAGAAGCGGATAATTTACAAGGATAAAACACTGTAATATGTATTCAAATTTTTAATAAGAAAACAATCTTCAAATGAATAATATTTACTGTATGTCCTTCAATAAAAGTACTCTTCATTATTTATGAAGTAAAACCGAACATTAAAAGTACCTGTAAAATCTGGCGTATAACGCGGGCTGGTATATAACGCATACCTATACTTCTAAGCTGCATTTTTTAATTTTTAAGTATATTCTCCGTATAACGCGCACCTCTTTTTTTACGCAGGAACCTGAAATGTACGTCTGCAATACTATTATGTTTTGAAGTCATTTATTTGAGTTATTATCCTAAGAATATGAAAAAAAATATTAAAACTCAAGAACTACAACTCTTAAAAATCATTAAAATGTCATTTATTTTAAATAAAAAGTACTACGATTAATGAAGAAGTCATTTTTTTATGTTCATATTATTTTTGAGTTTTAAAGCTCTTATTTTTATACTAGGCGTATAAAGCGCACCCGTAAATTTCGGTCTTATTTTTTGTGTTAAAAAAGCGCTTTGTGCGCCAGATTTTACGGCACTTTATGAAGAAATTACTTATGTACTTAATTATATACTTTGTATATGTATTATAATATTAGTATATTGCAAATAGTAAAAGAAACATTCGCACTTTGGTCGAACGAAAAAAGAAACATTTTTAGAAACCTATTCAATACAAGTGTAATTCGAAATATATTTTGAAATGCCATCTAAAAATAAATATGGCACTTTCTTCAATCGAAAACCGTATCTGATACATCAAGCAATAACGATATCATGTTTCTTTCTTTTTTTTGTTTCATTTTCTAACCTATACTTGTGATAGGTAACGACAAATATCATACACATTTTTGAAATGTAACATTGACATAAAAGGGAACATTTTGATTAAATTTTGAAAAGTAATTTTTTATTCAGTGCCTTTAAAACTCGGGAATGATATCATAACAACAACTCGAGCTAAAATATTGTATTCAAACAAATCCTTGATATGTTTATTCATAAATATGAATACATTGCTTCCAAAAATGGCATGGAAAGGATCAAATAGAACACATAGAAGTACAGAAAATATATTGCATTTGCCATTTCAAAAACGTAATCCTGTCTGCGCACGAAGAATATGTATTGTGTGACGCTATCTACACTCTTCATATATTATATCAATATTGTGAAAGGATTTTCGGTTAAAGCTCTTCACATTTTCAAACGATGTTTGGCTAAACCAACATTTTGTATACCTGAAGGAGGCTTAAAGTGGACTTTGTGGCTGGCGTAAGCTTATTTTTAAATTGCATTTTGGAGGGTTGCGAAAATTAACATATTATAGCGAAATATAAATTTTTCCTTTCTTTTATGCTTTACTTGTGGAGTGAACTACGTAACGGGAGAATATTCTCGGTTAAAGCGGAAGTTAATAGACTAAGTTTACACACACATGAAAAGCGATGGGATGTTTATTTGAAACATCGCAACGTGGTTGATGTAGATTACACCAAACTATGAAAGAACGGCTAATTTGAACATGATGGTAAAACATTCATTAATCTTCGATATCTTATTGATTCATCTTTCTATGAAACTGTTTTAAGTGAATGAATAATCTGGCAACTGTTTCTGAATATTTGGATATTTAATTAGTTAAAGTTATTAAGCAAACTACTTGCTTGAAAAAGTTATATACATAATATTTAAATACAAATAATTTAGTTTTTAATTAATTTATTATATTATGTATAATTCTAAAAACAAGACCTATTTTAAAAGAAATGAAAAGGAAATAACTAGTAAATGTATTAAATCAATGATAAAGTCATTGTTTTCCTAATTATATCTATGCAATTTAAGCGAATATGTATTTTAATCAATTATCTACAACATGAGTAACGGTTCATTTTAATCTAATTCATAAAAATATAAACATAAGATATAGAAAGTTTCATTTAATATGTGTTGCTGCTATACAGTATTACAAAAATCCACTCGTGGAAAATATACGGTTAATGCCGTTATAAATTTTCAAAAAAAAAAGATATTGCATAAGTTTTAGATATTTATTTTATACATATATGTAAATAAAATACTCTAAGTCTTCAAAAATATTTTTGTCATACTTCTTGATCCTTGTTTTGAAATTTCAATATTTAATATAATTTTAAAATCAAACTGAAAATTGTAAATTGGTCAGCATATGCGTTATGCAAAACCTGTTCTCGCTATTTTTTGTTAAAATTTATAGAAAAATATGCACATATCTGTTATGGTATTTTATGCTTCTTTCAAAATAAATAAAATGTGTGTCTTCGTAATTTTGCTGTAAAGTCATTATACATTTTAGGAAGTACGTTTATCTCTCATTCTGCTGTGTTTCACTGAACCTTAAAATTGAATGTATATAAGTGAAATTCACATTTGCTGGATAAGCGAATAGAATATGTAAAACCTTTTAACGGGTGCAAAAAATACATTCATTAGTATACTATAATAGTAAATAAGTGGTACATATCAATCGATTGGAATATGATATATTGAAAAATCACATTTTACCAAGTTTACTATAAGCCTGTAAGAGTGCTTGGGATTCAGAGGTAGCCTGCCTACCTCTTAAGGCCAAGTTTGCGGGTTCGACCCGGGCTGTAATCAATAACTTTTCTGTATTCGAAATTAGTAGGCACACATGTCATATGATAATTTGGCATACAAAAGATCCCCTGAGCATCAATTATTCTCTAATGCTCTCATGGATATTAAATTACGGCAATATTTATCATACCATGTGAGCTTGAATTGAAAATGTTCTATCGTCAAAAATTTGGTGGCAGAGACGCCAATAAAAAAATAATGCTATCATTAAAATTTATCTCACACTTTTTGGAGTTTGCTTTGTCTGCAAAGGTTTTGTAGCCAAAATGCAGCCCATTTAGAATGAAGAAGTTGACCGCGGTAGCCTAGTGGTCAAGGTAACGCACTCGTGGCTGGCGTGTCAAAAGTTCGAGCCCAGTACCACTGAAGACCCACCTTTGTAGGGGAGCGATGTACGTTAAATCTGTCGAGAGTGGCCGTTGGTCTGGTATGGTAGTTAGGAGAGGGGGTGCCGGCTCAGGTGTCATCCTCGCCACTTGACCATGGTACAAAATTACGAGGTCCATCGCCAAAATCCCTAGTGTAACTGAACAGTGCGACGTTAATATTCACTCACTCACTTTGTTAGAAAGAAGATATATAACTGTAAAAATATTTGAAACATAATACAAATAAACAAGTACAGATTTAAAAAAAAATCTTCTTAATTTCTTTGTTTTAAGATAGTAAGAAAAAATTAAGTATAACATGTTACTTTTAGAAATATATTCTTAAAATATAACTGCTTTCCTATCAGTGTATGACTGCGTTTCTCAAACTGTGGGGTGCGGCCCCCTAAGGGGCGTGATAACTCTGCGAGGGGGCGCGAGCATAATGAAAAATTGAAAACAAAAGATTATTTTAAAAAATTACTAATTTACTGAAAGTATTAACAAACAAAATACATGCGGACATAGTAAAAAATAACATTAACATTTACACTGATATAATACATTTATAAATGATCAGTACTGCACAACGTATTTTATGATTATTTAACAATACTAAGAACACGTATAATAATTACTAGTGACCCCATGGGATTGTTATATATAAAGTAATTTACGAAAATTATAACACTTATCTTGATAATTTGTGTAGGGTTTATTATTAATCATTTTTCTGCGGATTGAAAGTTAAGCGATTCGCTCCCCAATTCCACCGTTTCCCACGTAGGCGAGCGTATGTAATGTATTAGGGGGAGGCATAAATCAGGAAATCCTCTGAAACAAGTAAATCCTTTGCAATCTCTGTCAAGGTCTCTTTTGTTGCATTCCAAAATCTTCGGAATAATTTTATGGATAACAGCGCCCAGAAAATATCGTACTTTGGAAAGACGAATATATACGTCCGGAGCAAATAGCGCTTTGGCTGAGTGAGACGTTTATTTACGCCGGTGGCACTTAAGAAAAAGTCGTATTCCAACTTTAGTGTCAAAGTATAGTATTATTGAAATCAATACAGTTGTTATATGTATGGAGATGGGGCGCAATGAAAATTATGGTTGAATATTGAGTCGCAAATATTGAAAGTTTGAGAAGCACTGGTGTATGAGTACAATTGAAAAATTTCGTCAGAGGAGCAATTCAATATTTAAATGGTACTATTTTATAACATAACTAGTCAAGGATGATATTATTGAAAGGATGCTTGACATTAATTTATTTCAATTTGTTTTTAGTAAACTGGACCACCCACACAAACATAAAATTAGCATTCTTAATAGTCACTGATTTATGAACAAAATCCAAAATCTGAATCAAATTCGCTGCGGAAATAGTTAAACTACAATTATTAAAATGAATTCTCATATTCCATCCTTTTCAAAAGGATTTAAAATAAACCTTAGAAGTTCAGAATAGAAAAAAGAAATTAAGTTATTTCAATTCTTATAAAAATTATCCAGTCGATGTCAAATATGTCACTAGAAAAAGAAAAGCATAGAGCTGTAGTATAATGTTTTCTATGTAACAAATTCATATTTAAAAAAATACTTAGTAGTTGTTATGAAAATTTAAAAAAAAATAAAAATTTAGAATATTTAACTGAAGTAGAAAATATTTGTTTGTGATGCATCAGGTAACGCGTTGAAACATTTTTTTTTTAACTTTTATTTTTAATATTCTGTGTGTTGTTTCAGAATGATTTCTTCGAGAACTAAAAAAAATCATCTTAAGATATTTTAAATATTCTCTTCTTGGTAATAATTTTATATTTAACTATTCTATTTTATGTTATGTTTATACATTTTCAGATATTTATTGTTGCAAATATAAATACTTATATTTTCATAAGTTAAAATAAATTGAAATTTACAAACTTTGGTTAGTATATATATTGAAGAATGAAATTTTGAAATAAAGCTTCTAACATTAATTCAAATATACTTCAGTTGATTCATATATATATATATACACTCAAGAGCCAAAACATTATGACCACCTGTCAATAACGAGTTGGCCCACCTTTGGCGCTCAACACAGCTTCAACCCACCTTCGCAGGGATGCCACAAGTCCTTGGTAGATGGCCGGAGACAGATTGTACCAGATGTTTAAGCAACGGTCACCCAAATCCGAGATATTGCGAATTGGTGGTCTTTGAACTCTGAGCTGCCGTCCCATGACATCCCAAATGTGTTCTATCGGATTCAGAACCGGTGAATTAGGCGGCCAGGACATAAACTGGAGTTCAGCATCATGTTCCTGGAGCCACTCCAACACAATTTTAGCCTTATGACACGGGGTGTTGTCCTGTTGGAACATTCCATTTCCAGCTGGAAAAACAGAGGCAATGTTAGGATGCAACTGGTCCGCAATGATGTTGAGATACCCTGTAGCATTAATGGTCTTCTCTACCACAACCACGGGTCCCAGAGACGCCTAAGAGAACGACCTTCAAAGCATAATACCGCCACCACCGGCCTGTGTATAGCCTACTGTACATTGAGGTAGCAACTGTTCGCCTGGAAGACGGCGTATTCTGACACGGTCATCGGCGTGATGAATAACAAACCGTGATTCATCTGACCAGGCAACTCCCTCCCCCTGATCTATGGACCAGTCGCGATGTTCCCGGGCCCAGCGCAGGTGCAGTTGGCAATGAGGCTTGTTCAGCAAAGGCACACGAGTGGGACGTTTGCTGCGTAGCCCCATATCCAACAGTGTCCGCTGAACAGTGTGCTCCGATACTATTCTACCTGACCCTGTATTGTATTGGGCTGTCTGTTGAATCACTGTTTGGCTCCGGTTTTGCCTCACCATGCCAGACAGTTTCCGATGACCTTTTTCTTTGCTTGCGTGTGGACGTCCAACACCATGTCATCTACTGCTGGTTTCACCGTCATTCATCCACTTTGCATAAGTACTAACAACTGTAGATCACGAACAACCCACAAGTTGTGCAGTTTCGGAAATACTTGTTCAGAGCCTTCGAGCCATTACAATCTGCCCTCTATCAAAGTCGCTTAGATCCACAGCCTTTCCCCTCACACACAGAAGTAAGTGAAAAAATGATTCTTCAGACTCTTCGGCAGCAGTTAAATACCACTTCCACCTGATCACGAGCCTTCCACGTCATCCAGGCGAGTTCATTGAAAATGAAGGGGTGGTCATAATGTTTTGGCTCTTGAGTGTATATATATATATGAGAAAGTAAAAAGATTATACAATGGGGTGGATCATGGTTATATCGAAGGAAAAATAAATTTTAGTTTAAAAAAAAACAACTAAAAACACCTTTTTATAGTTAATTGAACTAAGCGGTAACTTAATCTTTCAGTCACCCAAATTTCGAATTAGTCGCCAAATCTGGAATGGGATCTGAAAAGGGGAATCGTTAATCCTGATCAGGACAATGGAACAAAATTATTATATTATTGCATTGTCATCGGTCTTGGACAAGTGAGCACAATTTTGAATTTATCTGTCCTTTTAAAGTGGGAAGTTGAGATAGGTGGTGTCACCATCTAATGTGTAGAAATCCAACCTGTCTCAGGCTCTGGCAACTTTCATCCCTTCAAGGCGGGAAGGAAACGACAACAACAAAATAGGTAAAAATTGATTTAAAAGATTCCGTTACATATAAGTGAATCTTATAAAAGGGTGTTAAAAATATTATTAATCAAAACCTTTCTATCTGGAAAAAAAGGATCTATGATATGAAAAAAAATTAAAATAACAATAAGAAGAAAAATAATTATAAAAAATATTATCACAGTTTCATTTTGCAACAAAATGTTGAATTTTTTGAAAAAATTGATAAATAATTTTGGTTAGATGATTCTAAAATGAAAATGAAATTGTATCATATATAAGTAACAAAAAGCAATGATAACTGATAATTGAGTAATAAATAGGGAATTATACAATGTGCATTACAACATTTCATAACTCCTGCTCTTTCTCCGCCCCCACCAAGCTTTTCCCTGTCTTCCACTTTATCGTACGCTGCAACTTTTACAGCAGATTTATTTAAAAATACAATACTGAAGAAGCTTTTAAATGTAACTGATTTTTTCTTGTAACTATTTAGTCCATGTCTCTTGTCGAAATAAAGATTAAAAAGTACTAAAATGCCTGTTTTTCTTTAACAAAACTTATTTTGATTTCTTACCAAAAATAAGCTGAAATACTCAACTTCATTCTCCTTGTTGCAGTACTTAACATGAAAATGATATTTTTTTATTTCTTTTATTCGTCTATATACCAGAAAACACCTTTTGCGCGTAAAGATTAGAAAAGGAGGAAAAAAAGTTTGATCCACCATATTATACAATAGAAATTCATATTCAACAATGGGTGATTCAAGTAGCAATTATTAGCATGTATATTGACGATATGGAATGAATGATGTGCATTGAAGAATTAAATAATTTTAAATATTAAAATTTTCTTAGCTTACTTTCTAAAGGTAAAAGCAACTTTTTAGGGGCGGGGACGGTAAACCAATGTTTAAAAATAAGCATTTTCCATTTATTCAGAAATAATCTATTATTGAAGACAAAGCCGATTTTCTTTAAGCGCTTTAAATTCTTCTGTCTAAGTGTTTTTCGATGTTGTAGAAAAACAATTGCATGTATAAATAATTTATTTCTTTTCAATTGCATTCAAATTTGCTGTTTCTTTTCCATACAGAAAGTTCTAATATAAATAATGGGCCTTTTCTGAGGTTACCCCATAAGAAAAGCGTCTGTTTGTTTCCAAATGAAATAATCATATAGTAAAACTGTGTTTCTTAAGTTGCATTAAGTGATGAAATTCAAATGTTTTGCTTTATAAGGACATTGGTTTCTAAGGGAATTGAAATATTTCTTTCAAAGTCTTTCGAGCTTTTTGATTCTGAAAGACTGAAATATATAATATAGTTGCAATACCTCTGTTATAACTATTTTACATCATTATATATACATACATAGAAACTATTATGTTTCACCGGATGACATAAAACATTTCTGTTTTTATCTAGAATAACTTATGTTTGGTTGGTATAGTTATATATAGAGAAAAATAATAAATGTTTTGACTTTTAATCGAGTCTATTTTGATTCGTAATTAAATTGCGAATCCGATAGCATTTCCATTTTCTTTCTTATGTCTGAGGTAGTGCATAGATTTTAATGTACAATGGTGAGTTTATTGGGAATAAAAATAATGAAGGTTTATCTACAAGGGGTGATCAAATGAAAAGGTACGAAACGACACGGTGGGTACAAATATAGACTTTATTCAAAATATACACCATAGGCCTGAGCACAACGATCCCACTGATGAACAAGCCGCAGGATTCCTTGTTCCCAGAATTCCTGTGGCTGTGACGAGACCCAGTTTTCACAGTGTCTTGAGTACGTCGTCCGAGTTGAAGCGCTTTCCTTTCAGGTGTTTCTTCAGTGGACCAAACACATGGAAATCGCAGGGTGACATGTCCGGACTGTAGGACGGATGGTCCAACGTCTCCCATTGGAACTTGTCCAGTTCCATTTGTGTGACTCTGGAGACGTGTGGACGCGCGTTATCATGGAGCAGAACCACACCCTCCGTGAGTAGCCCCGGTCTTTTGTTCTTGATGGACCTGCGTAGGCGTCGGAGTGTCTCACAGTACACATCGGAGTTAATGCTTTTTCTGTGCTCGAGTAATTCTGTGCTCGCATCATTTGGACGCCGCTTTTTATAAGAGCCTTTGCTCTCTCCTGCGCATGCGGGCACCCGCGCATGATCCGATCCCAGTCAGAGTCTCCAATGGCATCCCGAGATGTCTCGCTACATTCTCCCTTGGCGGAATATGCAAATATTTAACTGTTTCATTTTTATGTCGTTTCGTACCTTTTCATTTGATCACCCCTTGTAGAATAGCGTTTTCCCACGGAGATTTCTAAAAATAATTGTTATGTTATTTTAATCATTTACTTGTTATTTATTTACAAATTTAGAAATACTTTCAAGTATTATACATAAATACTGCTTTAGAAAAACTATCTTTACTTCCATCTCTTGTAGAGATGTACTTTAATGCATTCAAATATATATATATATATTAATCCAAATTCCTAGAAAGAAACATTTTAACCCAGTGTTTTTTGAACTATGGGCCACGACCCCCTAGGAAGCGTCATAACTCTGCGTGGGGAGTGCGAGTCAAAAATTCGAAAATAAAAGATTACTTAAAAATAATTAATTAACTGAAATGAATCAAAACAAAATACATTCTGACACATTTACACTGATATAATATAGATGAATCTCTCTCTGTACTGCACAATGTATTTGATAATTCGTTTATCACTACAAAGTTATGAAAAAGTTTAATAATTACTTAGTAATTGTTAAACTTTTTTTATACGTATCACATAAAAAATGTATTATTTATCTTGATAATTTATATGGTTTATGATAAAATCTTATTGTGAATTTAGCGTCTTAGTTTATTATCATTACTTTCAATACATTGTTATTGTATGGAGGGGGGCGCGATGAAAATTATGACTGAAATTGGCTTGCAAACATTGAAAGTTTTAGAAGCACTGGTTTAACTAAAGGGCTAATAAATTTCCTAAATTCCAATGTGGCTGAAGAACGAAATTCACAAAATTATATTAATTATTTTTCCATATCAAACAAAAGCACACTAAATGTACTTTTTTTCCACACGATAATAACACGTAAAATTGAAACTCCATGATAAGAATCTAAGAAATTGCTACGGAATTTTTCTCTACCATTATATAGGGCCATCCATTTTTGAATCATATGATTGTAAACTCATTTACATTATACACAACACCATTCTTCATTCTTTCTCTTGTGTATACATTTTAATATCGGGCTTCAAGATCTGCTTAAATTTTTTGCCTGCTTTTATTGTCATTGTTGAACATTACCCTTTGTTGAACAAATATTTTTTTAATTCGTTTCAAATGCTTACGATGTGTAGAACTTCAAATAAATTTATGTTATTATAGCTAAATTAAATACAAACAAATTTCGCTGCGAAATATCGAGTTCAAAATTGTTACGCAACATATTATAGCATCGTTGCTTCTGTGGCTAAACAGTTTTAAAATGGAAACAAATGGAAAATAAGAAAATATTCGAGTGTTTCTGCATCGTAATGATAACAATAGCATAAATTAAAATAAATATTTTTTTTACCTATATCATGACGTAAGTATAAAATATTAATTCATTTAAGTTACATTTATTGAAATGTTTGAATTTCAAATTCCTTCATGAAAAATAACAATTAAAGATCATTTCATTATCGAGTTTATTTTAAAAGAAATGTTCAATAAGCACCAAACTAAAAATTATTATTTGTTTCATTTCAAACGGTCCCCAAATTAGCTGTCTTTAAAATAAGTTTATTACCATATGGTACTTACTGTAAGCATCGCCTTATTTGACATGTATATGATTATTCGTTTGAACCCAATTTAGAAAACATTATGTACTACAATACTTGAGCTAATTTACCGCATAATACGATCCGAATTTAATGAGTAATTGATTCATAGCTGCTGAAAAGAGAGATCAAATTCTCGTCTCGGAAGGAAGGCATTCCATATATGGTCGCAAAGTATATTAAATCTGACAGGATTAAAAATTCCTCAGATTAGCAGGAATGTATAAAATGACAGCTCACTCCTCACATAATTGTAGTTAAAAGTTCAGACATTCATCAGTTATAGCCCTCCTGTTACTTCTAGGACGAAGCTCGTACATCATATATTTCATCGTGATAATTGCGATTTTAATTAAAGTCCGCTAAATAAATTGTAAGAACATGTTAATTTTGGAAACTAAGGTAAAAAACTCCTATCTTGTAATTAAAATACATGAAACATAAATTAACGTAGTTGTGATAATTACGCTTCAATAATGTATTAAATTATTAAGTTAACTATAAAATGTGAGAAATAAAGGAAACAATAAAACGTTAAAAAGGAAACTTATGAAAAATATTATGATATTATTAATCCATTTTTTCCTGATAATTTCGTATATTTTTTATACTTGTATTACTGAAATGAACAGGTTTATAAATTTCAATTTCAGAACTTCTGTGTCATTCTCTTGCAATTGATGCTTCCCACTTATTTGCAGATAAAGTTTGTTGATTATTAATATAGCATTTCAAAGTGATGTACCTCAAAAGTTTCCATATGACTTCTTAGGATGGATTTACTCTTGAGAATTGCAAAACTTCATTTTTATTTTATTTTAAACCATTCAAAAGATTAAACAATGGACACATTTAGATGTATGGTTAGATGCTAATTAAAAGCCGAAATCAGAAGGCCATATACACAGCTGGCCACACAAAATGCATCACTCTAAAGGAAGCATGCAAACCATCTGAAATTTGCATCATGCATTGGTGGCGATGAAATCTGTAAATCATTAGCATTTTAGCTCAAACGCACATCATGGGTGACCGTAAGCCACCCGCATAAGAGGAGAAAAGATAGGGAATTTGGAGAACGACATTTTTTTCTGCTAAGCTGTTTACCTATGCTCGTAGAAGATATCGAACGTCTTTGGACTAAGTTTATGAATTCGATCGAGGAAGAACAATAGCCTACAGGAATTGCGAATTATCTTTCAGAGAAATAGGTCAATCTTCTGGATGAAACGAAGCATATGTGATGCAGATCTGCCATCGCAGAATACAGGAGGAAACGACGGACCGACGAGGCCGATAGCACCTACCTGGTTTCACCACTGCCCATGATGACACGTGGATTAAGCACGTGTCAGTAATGAATCGTGCAGCCACATCATGAATCATAGCACAATTTATTTAGTTCGTTCCGCATCATTTGGTGTCCTTTCGTGCCATCCGTCTCAATTTGCAGAAGAGTTTTCATTTCACTCCATGTCCACAACGCGTCCATTGCTTCTTTTACCTTTGAATGGAAACTACAGGCGTTTGCGCCACCAACGGTGCAATGAACGGCGGACATGGGCATATGAATGGAACGATATATTGGGTTTACTGACGAATCCCTCTTCTTCCTGCAATAGCCCAACGGCCGGATTTGAGTTTGGAGACACTGGGGGAGAGGATGATGAATTGTTGCATTATGCATCATCACATTGGTCCTGCATCCAGTATCCTGGTTAAGGGCAGTGTTGGATTTCACTGCCACACCCCTCTGGTATGCATTGCCGGTACACTGAATAGCCAGCGCTACATGCCTAAGGATTTAAGTCTGTGGTCCGCTCATACATTCGGCGCTTGTCATCAGCTTTACTACAACAGGTTATTCAGTTACCACACGTGGTACGTAATGCTGAAAAGTTCTACTTAACCCATTAGACTGAATTGCATTATTAGCCTGCTTGTTCCCCCGATCAATCCCCAATCATGGTTCATTCTTGCACAGCGATTTGCCGACGATACACACCCGCTGATACACCAGATCAAATTTTGAAATATGTGGAAGCCGCATGGATTGTTGTACCCCATGGATGCATCCAAAGCCTCTTTGTTTATATGCCGAGGCGTGTAGCAGTGGTTATAGCCAACAATGGTGTCTACACTAAATACTGATTTGGTCATCAACCGCAAGTCACTAGAGGCAGTAATTTTAATCGTTTGATTTTTGTACAACATGTTATCTTCCAAATAAATTTTCCTGTGGTATCTACAGTTCTTCTTGGTGTCACATTTTGAGTGACCGGAAGTGTAGTAGAACTGGATATTAGGCAGAATCTATGATCCAGTTTTTTGTAAATCACTAAAACGTGCTAAAGACTCACCAAACGGGATTACTCTCCATCCTCCCATTTCGTCAAATGAAGCATTCTTTCAGATCTTTGCAATTGCGCTTGTGTCCATTAGGACGTTCAAGTTTAAATTATGTTTAATGAAAAAAATATATTATTAGTTTTTACTCATCGTTCCATGGCATCCCAAACACATTTTTAGTCAATTTCAGTTTTTTTTTTTTTTACTTCCTAAGGTTTTAACAAATTTGATATCTTCTTTGTTTTTATAATTCTTTTAAGAAACTTTCAAATGATAACATGCGAAATTATTCCACTCCAACAATTCAAAAATTACAATGAGAAAGCATTTTTTTAGTTCATAATGAAAAATGGGTTGATTTTCTCGTGCTATCGAATCACTTTTTCTTCCAGGTCGTTTTGTTTTGTTTGAATCATCTTTTCTAATTATAGTATCAAGGATTTTATTTTTAGAAACGGCACTTTAAAAAAATTATCTTCAAATTTTCTGTACACTTGCCAAATGTATTTATCTTTCACTTCGTATTCGGATTCGCTTTTTTACACCGTGATTTCTTCAAATAAATCGCATATAACACAATCAAAGCCCGCACTTCTCCTTCCCAGGTGCCTTCATGAGTACTCAAAAATAATTTTTTAATTGATTAATATATGTGATGCATAACATACTAAATTTCTCAGATGGTCTCATAGTTTATTAATGTATGCTGCATTTAGTTATTAGGAAAATGAGTAAATTTTATGATAAATTGTTAATTTTTAAACTAGAATGGAAAGAAAAATCACAATCAATTTTAAATTCTTTAACAATTTCCACATCATGGCTTATTGTCTAGAAACACAATTCATGGTTTTATAATTCCTTAGTGCACTGTACTTATTTTGTATATAACATAATTATAACAAAGAAATCATTGATATTTGCATTCCATACAGTAAATAAAATAAAATTCACGAATTGACCTCTGTGTGTGTGCTTAAATTCAACGCTGTACGTGTTTCATTTTGTTTAATTTCATATAAAAAATCAGGTGACAGCATGTAAAAAATACATCGTTCTTTATTTTAAAGGCTCTGAAATTCATTCAACTTCGTATCAGATCGGAAAATACTAAAACTGAAAACAATTTGAACGAAACAGCGTAATTTGATATGAATTTATATTTTAAAATGTCTGCTTATCATTATGTTATGTTACTTGCTTATGCATTAATATGTGTTAAGATGCGTAATTATTTTCTTTTACATTTATCCTATTAAATAGAAGCACCCAACTCTTTTTACAAGGTATTCTTTTACACGATTTGGAAACAACATGTTTAACGATTTTTTTTTACGCAAAATTTTTGCTCTAGAAGGGATTTCGAAAAGAAGATTCGGGGATTCGTGCCCTTTGGATAAGGAATATTTTATAAAATTTATGACAGTTTATGATTATAAAGAAGTCGATAATGACAAAATTGAAGGTTAAGTCCAACTATTATCAACTGGTGTAATACACAGTGGCTTGCAATTTGTTTCAAATATGGAACACTTTCTTATTCATGATCCTTTCATAGAGAGTGCATTAAATTTCACCGTCATCATAAACTTTGTACAGCAGGATACAAGAATTATGTAAACAACTTGAGAAACAAAATTTTAAAAGAATTTATAGGAAAATTCTTTGTAAAATCAAAGGAAAAAAACATACACCGTTAATAAATAACGATTTTCTTCTTCTGGATCAAAACCAACATTTATTCTAAACATATCTGACGCATCTACTGATTGCCTTTTTATCCTTTTCATGATAAACATACATTCTTGTTATCGAGTATAGATGAGTAGTTGTAATTTAGTAGTTTTATTCCTAATTTCAATTTTAATTTTTCATGTTGTATATACTTAAAGAATATTTTTTAACTGTACTCTAATTTTAACGTTTTTGCAGTACTTTTTTTTTTGTTTTATAAATATGTAACATGCATTTTTTATTACTTTTTTCCGTGGTTTTTTGGGAAAATATTTGGAGACTCTTCTTTTTATATGATTTTTTCTTAAAAGTGTGGAACAAGTCCTTAAAATTACCACATGTCGAACGTGTTTTTTATACGATTTTTTCTCTTGCATTGTATCCTTAAGAATATATTTACAGTGCAAAAAATTTTTGGTGTACATCGTTCCTAAAAAATATTATAAAAGTATAGAAATTAATATACATAACTTATTACTCACATCGACATACATTGGTATTTTTAAAAATATTGATTAGTATTACGTTTGGATATCAGGGAATCTTGCACCTGATTATATTCTCAAATGCAGCAAATAATTTCAAGAATATGACGTTATTAAAATGATACGAGAAAGCGGACAAGAAAATAAAATTATATCTATAAAAATATAATACAACATAAATCTTAATAAATCAGCATATCAATAGTTATAAAAATGTTACGCTTTAGAATATATGTATGCATGATACTTTACATTTAATACAAATTTATTAAAATTCTGAATAAACTTTACATTTGAAAACAAGAAACAAATATTTTATTAAGAGAAAGGACACAAATAGAGAACTTGTTGTCCATTTCTATCCTGAAATGTAATAAATTTATATAGCAATTCTATTCCGTATATAGGATCTAATACTTGATTTCAGAAGCTCAATTCTCTGTACATTTAATAATTACTTTTATGTATTTCACATAAGTAATTAATCATGCTTCTAAATATAGTTGCATTCCTTACTGTGCTAATCAACAAAAATTTTGCTATGATTATAGTTTGCTATAATCATAGCTATTTGCTATGATTATAGATAAACGGAAAAATAATTGAAATGTGAAAAGTACTACTTTAATTCTGGATGTATTAGAAAGAAAATTATGTAATTAAGTAAGAAATGATTTTATGTTACGAAATATACAAATATCAGTTCGTTATAAATTTTGATTAAATGTTCCTTAATGTTGTACTCGGGAGTTAACAAGAACAATTAGCAACATGCTATGCAAATTTGATATGTAGTCAAATGTCTACATGCTTCCATGTCTCACCAATATGTGAATTTACCTCACAATTAAATGCAATAAAGCAGAAACATGTAACAAATGATCTAATGACGATCTATTTATAAATATATAAGCTATAACTATCTATAGTAATAACTGTTTAATTACAACATTAGTAACTACCGTCAATTTCCAGAATTATGTAACATTAAAAATAATGTGTTTCTTCCTAACTAAGTTGTAATAAAATCTAAGCCTACCAAGTCTTTTCAGAGTTCTCACAATATAAACTCTAGTGAATATCGTCAGCCAAACGGACGCTTAGTATTGTCGAGTGACTAATCGAATTTCAGATAGAATTTTCAAGAAAATTTGATGATTAACGGACGTGGCTGCGACTCATTACAGTCTTCAATATTCAATACGTTTTGTGCTGCAATGGACGATGATTATTGGATTGCACATTGAATTTTTTAAGGGAATTATATTGTGATCTTCAGAAAGGATTCCCACACATGCACAATGAGAGAGAGAATTATTTATTATATCGAGAACAACAACAAAACTCCGAAAGACTTATTGCATAACAACCTTAGAACTTTCTACAACGAGAGAAGTTGCTCGATTTTATGAAGTTCGAACATTTCGAAAATGAACATCAGTGTACAATTGATTTAATCAACAGGTGGAAGACATGCTAGGAAAATTAAGGGTGTAAACCATGTCTCCGCAACTAGTGTTTCCTTAATTGGAGGTTATAATTAGTAAATAATTTCTGATGAAAGAGAAAAATATTTGAACTGATAACAAACTATTCCTCTTTTGTAATGGCACTCTTAGTTTAGTCGTCAGAAGAGAATGGAATGCTTCAAAAGAACAAGAAATAACTGTATCTGAATGTATAAAATTTTTATGGATTAATTCTTAAGCTTTAAGAAAATGTAAATTACAGTGCATGAAAGATGGCATCCCTTAAACACGTGAACTTTTCAGGAATAAATATATGTTGGGACCACTTTTTTTGTGAAACATGGTTCATAGTCAAGCCTTAAAGTCGATACACGAATTGCATGACTTAATAAGAATGTTTGTAAAATTAAACCCTAAAGAAAATTAATCTTTTATATTTCAATATATTTAAATTTAAAATAGATAAAAATCCGAAGGTCAATACATAACAATGGGTAGTTTGTTAAAACAGTATGTTAATTCACAATTTCGATCACTGTGTAGCTTTATCTGGAATTTGTGTTCATTGTTACAAATATATATTATTATTCTACGAAATTGTACTTACCGAACATCAAAAGCATGTGGAGAAACACAGTATTATACTACTATACACCACAATAAATTGATGTAAATAATAAAAATAAGAATACAGCCTGGTAATGCTTTATCAATGACCCAAATTTATTTGACCATTCTCTTTTTTTTTTTCTTCGCCCCAGTTTACTTAATCGTAGTCGGCATGCGTTCTATTTTGATATTCTATACAAAAAATATAGATAAGGGTAGAATTAAATGAAACAATTAGCAATTTTAAAATAAGGAAATTGTTTCCCTTAGTCGTAAATTTGTTAAAAACCGGATGAAAGTTATTTTGTGCATTCAGATAACAAATGTGCATGAGAAAAAAATACAGAACCGTATAGAAAAATAAATTAGAATATCCTTTTTCGAAAATTCCATTAAGTAAAATTCCTACTAGAAGCTTGAGAACTGTTAAAAACAGTAATTTTTAAATTGCAAACAATAATGCTATTAATAATAATTTAATAAACAACTAAATATATCTTAGTGAGAAAACAGCTCTCGGAGCATGCCATCAAGTTATATGATTAGATGTTTACAATAATTAACTATAAAAATGCTAGTAGATTTCGTAATTACCATTATAACCTTGCTGTAATTTAAACACGAAATATAAATGAGTTTACAAGATAAAAGTGGAATTTATTTTATGCAACTGAGGTTTTATTTTCCGTGAAACAAATGGCGTTTTCATGTATGCGTTTACAGTGGCCGGTACTTAATATGCCCAACCGGCATATCTAGAAGCCAAAATAATTTATCTTAAAAATAACACACACACCCCTAAATTTTCACACGTCCTCGACAGCTTTGGAGAAAAGAATAATTATGGTAGTTTCTTGGCATTTTCTTAGTATAAAATGCTTAGGAGACAGTATATTTTGTGGAAGAGGGTTTCGGAATTTAAGTCTACAGAGTCCTTCCGTGCCTAAGGACAGAATGATAGATGACTCCAGAAAAATCGATAGATTTCCAACTGGAGCGAGTCTGCTCCAAATTTTTAGGTTGGATTCGCTCAAAAGGTATTCATCCGGTTAAAAAGAACTTCGCATGAAGAAATTGAAAACTTCAGTTTCCAAGGGAGGCATCGGAAATCTCACTTCTTTTTAGTAGAGGAGAAAGGGGAGTTCTGATTCCGTGGCATGGTCCGATAAGGTGTAATTTGTGGAAAACTTGAGAGAGAGAAGGAGGCCATGAAGTCTCCCATCTAGGGAACTTTTTTCCCCCATGGGTACTTCCAGGTGGGGATGAGATGTTTAAAAATTTGCTGAACTTCGGTAATTTGGAATGCTCTAATATAAAAGAATTTGTTCAAGCAAGATGTCGATTGCTATTTAATCTTTTGAAAGAAGGAATAAAAATACTACTTTTTTAAATTGGAATTTTTTCATTCATAATGCATTCATCCGTATTACGTAATCATAAAAATGGAAGAATAAGGATATCATAGCGTGGATATATTTATATTCTTTCATTCGTTGAAAGCGTATTCATGTCGTATTAAGAATTTAAAACGGTAATCTTAGATTCTAAGAATCAATTCACATTCTCAGGTGGATAGCAGACACAGTTTTATTCAGCTTTACTTCGCGAACTGTGGTACATATTTAAAAAACACAAAGAGACCAATTACCTTATTTGAAAGTTAATAAATTTTTCCAACTGAATTAATAATTAAAATATAAATTTTAGTTTTAACAGAGATGCAATATATATATATATATAGAGAGAGAGAGAGGAGAGAGATATATATAATATTGTTAATGGCTTTTATCCTATTTGGAAATGTAACAACAAATGCATTTCTCTTTTTTAAAGAGATTACTTTTAAATAATGCATATTTAGTAATATATAAATTATTGTAGTAATAAATAAACTGACTACCATTTTTATTGTACCTATTTTCACTTTGGATAAAAAGTACCTGAGATTGTCCATAGATATGTCTAGGAACTGTTAAATGTTGCCAAATTTATGCAATTTTTAAGTAACAGAGAGGGGAACGGTCGCTTTTATTCCGCTCTCGCTGAACAACCAGCCATTGCAACGAAGTTGTAGCAAAATTTGCGCAACTCGCGATTTCCACGGGTATGCTTTATTCCGATTATTTAGCTGTGCAACCCGTGCTGCTCTTGTTTATGTTTATATTTACTTTGTTATGTTCATACTTTGATAATCTAATTCTATATTATAAAACAAAACTCTTTTTTCAATTTTTTTTGTATATTTTAACTTGAAAATGCAGATTTAAAATACGTAATAAAACCAAACGCAATCTTTGAACATACTTTGATAAAATAACTACGCAACAAGAGCACTAAACTATGACTTATTGCCAATTTCGTAAGCATTACAGCATCAGTCTTTATTTATTATATTTTTAATTGCTATTAATTATTCATGTTTATATTTATTGAGATTTTTTTTTCTGAATGTGGAAAATATCTTTTGTAATTATCCGTAAAGCTGAAAAAGATACGTAATAAATATTACAATATTCATTTTTGTATTCATATCTATATTAAAGCAAATTAGAATTGCCAAATTTATAAAAGTAATTTGTATGATTTTGGTGTGTACCTAGATTCTGGCAAGTTTAAAGATGATTCACTAGATTTTATAACGGACACTGATCCTGTAGATGTCTGAGAAAACGGCCTTTAGTTCTCCCTCAATTTGATAAAAAGTTTCTGGGTGGGTACACTAAACGAATGTTCATACAAATAAATGACAAAATTTTAGTAGAAATGAAAGGGGTTTGTTGTCAGTACTTTAAATCTATTTGAAACCATTTGGGAAACCATTTCAGCTTTCAATATAGGAGTCTCAAGTGTAAAAAAAATATTAATAAATAAAAAAAAAAAACCTTACAGAAGTTCTACGAACAGTTTTTTTCATAACACCTTAAAAATAATTATTCTTCGGGTACAGATAAACAATAGTAAAAAATTCTTTTTGATACCCATGTAATAATAAGTAATGGTATTGTACAATACTGTGCACACGAACCCATATATAAAACGACAAACATGTAACAAAAGAAGGCATTATAATGTATTAAATGAAATATTTGTGATATGATTCACATGTAATTGCTAAAACGTGAACAAAAAACGTTTTCAGATTTTCATGATGGTCAATTTGACAAATTAAGACAATTGTTGCAAAAATATACTCACACACACAGAAATTTTATTCAACAAAATGGGCGCTACCTTTAACACAAGAGCAATCCTTACAACGATTTGAGCAAGATATTTAATAATTTGAATATTAGGTCTCTATCACGTTTTTTGTAATAGAGATAGACGAGCTGTAATATACTTGTGGGTGCCATAGTCTGTTCATGCGTTCAAGTCATGACACAGCCAACCATCCTGTATATTGGTTATTGACACTGACAGCTGTGCCTTGGGGACTGGGTTCGAATCACGGAGATGTGGTATGAGGACATTCTAAGTAAACTCTTAAAGATGGAAAGAGAGGTGGGAGGCACTTGCCCCCTCTAACTTGTTCTCCCTTAATGTATCAAAGTACCCTAAAATCGGGGATTTGGTCAACAATTGACAAACAAATTTTATGATTCTATTTTGTAGACCAACTTATTAGCTTTGTTCACTAGAACAAAAGTTACAACTGTTTTAGATCAAGCAGATGACACTTTCGGTTTTCTAACTGCCGACCGGAAGTGGCATTCTGAAACCACAAAACTGAAAGTTTTTTCGTTTTCTTTCAACTTTTTCAAAAATATATTTTGAAGTAAAGTATATTTTAATATTTTGTTAAACGTTCTTAAGAAGCCTCGCTTATTTTTTGTATAAAATGAGTTTTCAAATTTGGCAATTTCAGGATATTTGTTTATTTACTTCTTAACGTTCGATATCACTGCTAACATTTTTTTATTCTAGTTGTTACTGAAATAGGTTCAATTTGATTTTAGTATTTGATAAAACTGCTTTTTAATTATTTTTTTAAATATCTGCTATGGGACATGGACGAAAATTACGTCAAAAGAAGCGAGAGTTTAATGGGAATTTCCGCACTGCTCAAAAGAAAGTTAGTGATAGAAGTATTAGTTCAGAAAAATTGGGAAGAGGATTAAGTGACACTTTATTTAATGTTGATACCGGAACTCTTTCCGGTAATAGGATTTTTGACATTGAAATACTGGTATCAATATTCACTATTCGTTCTTGTTCTGTTTGTTATAATCAAGAACTGCACTTGGTTGAAGACTCAAGACTTGGTTTGCAGTCAAATTTGTGTCTCAAGTGTAAGAACTGTTCATTTTCAAAAGGATTCACTTAAATAAAAAAGGTGAAGTTCACATTAAAGGTGAATAATTTTAATACAATAAACCTTCTTCTCGTCTTTGGTATGAAAGTTATTGGCAAAGGATTTTCAGCTGGAAAGAAACTGTTCAGTATGCTGAATATTCTTTATTTTTCAAAATGTGCATACATACAACATGAAATTAAGTTGCTGCATGCTACTTCACAAGCTGCAAACAGTTCTATGTTGGAGTCAGCAAAATCCATTGCGCAATGTTTAAATGAGTGCGGCGTTAGTATAGATGGTACATGGCAAAAACGTGGCTACTCTTCACTGAATGGATGTGTCTCGGCAATTTCTGTGGACTCTGGAAAAATATTAGACATTGAAGTGCTCAGTCCATATTGCCGAGTGTGCACAAAAAACGAAAAAAACATCGGAAACCTTGAAAAAAAGTGCAGTGTCACATTTTTGTAAAAATCACAAAGGATCAGCTTCTAATATGGAAACTGTTGGTGCTTATATTATTTTTTAAAGGTCTGAAGCAAACCACGGTCTTCGATATTCATCTTTCTTCGAGGATGGGGCTTCAAAGGCGTTCAATAATGGGAAAGACATGTATGGTATTGATAGCATAATTAATTATGAGTGCATAGGACATGTGCAGAAGACAGATGGCTCACGTTTACGAAAACTGAAGAAATCTACAAATGGTTAAGGTGGGAAAGGCAAATTGACTGAAAAATTCATCGATATACTTCAAAATTATTTTGCAATTGCTATTCGAAGTAATGTCGGCAATTTGTCTAACATGCAGACTGCAGTTATTGCTGCATTTTTTCATTGCTGCTCAACCGACAAAAACCCCATGCATGGACAATGCCCTTCTAGATCCGATACATGTTGCAAATACCAAAAGGCCAAGCAAGAAAGAAAACTGCATAAACATAAAACATCTGGCTTACCAACTGCTGTATTGAACACGGTGAAAACCACCTATATGGATTTATGCGATCAATCACATCTCGAAAAATGTTTGCATGGAAAGACCCAAAATGCCAATGAAAGTTTTAATGGCGTTTTGTGTGGATCATAATCCCAAAAGAAACTTTTGTTGAACTTCTGAAATTACAATTTGCCGCATTCTTAGCTGTATTACAGTTCAATGATGGAACTAAATGTATTCTTTCCGTGTTGGAACATTTACACATCCCAATGGGTTGTTTCATTGTGAAGGGATTTTCAAAGTTTGATGACGAAAAATTGTCGACTCGGAGAGACATTCATTACCAACTACAAAAAACAAGAGAAAAAAACTCAGATGACTTAAAAAAAGGATCTGTCTATTATCTGAGGAAAAGGAATGCATTACGCATAAATCTGGGGAATTTTAAACCTGCAGTTTAGTATTAATATTTAGAAAAAAGTCTTTCAAACTTTAAAATGTGCTTTACAAGAAATGGGTTTTTCAGAAAATTCTTAAACGTGGACAAGAATTGCTGAAAAAGTTTCGCAAATAATTTACTGAAATTTTGTGTATGTTCTATATAATTGTAGAATTATTTTGACCTTCACATTTATAAATCACTGGATTATTACAAAATTTACAGTCCCTTATGTGAATGTAACCACTGTTTTTTTTAAGCAATTAGGTATAACAACTAAGATAAAGTGCTCTATTTTTTGTAAAAATTAAAACATCTCTTATCCTGAAGGTCACTTCAAACATGAATAACAAAGTAACACATCAAAATTGAAAAATTTAGTATTTGTTCAAAAACTTTTTGTACAGAGCGGGCCCCGTTTATATAATTTTTTGTAAATTTTCACCAGTTTTTTCCCATTTTAATAATAATATTTTTTTTTCTTTTTTTAATTTTAGGATTTTTTTCTTAAAATATATCAAATGAATCTAAAAATCGCAAAAAAATCCCCATATCTCCATTTTTTCCAAAAAAAAGTTGTCGTAAACAGTCGGATATCTTAAAATTCGAGTGCAGTCGTATTGTCACCTCTACGGTGCACAAAACTACGGCTAACGACAGGCGAATATCTAGCCTTTTGCCGAGATGAGTTTCGTGGGTCTCAATCTGATACCTTCAGACAGGTGACTTAAACAGCAACAAGGCGGGATACCACAGAAAACTCACATTGTACAGAAGCTGATGCAGGATAAATCAGTCGAGGCTCAAAGTCTTGAAGCAGAAGTGGGGTGACAACTCAGGTGTCATCCTCATCTCTTGACCAATATTCCAAATTGCGTAGTCAATCACCGATAGCTCTAATGCATCTTCAAAGTAAGAGATTAAAAAAAATCAGATATCTAATCCTTTTCAATAAATGAAACGTGTCCATTGTGAGCTATTTTTTAAGAACATCTTATAAATATACATTCCGAAAAATTGAGACTAAATCATACACAGGTCAAAAATCTACTTTTTTGAGTATTTCGAACCCTAAATTTCTGGATTTATTTGCAACTGCAATATAAAGCAACATAACTAGATGAACTCACTTCATGTAGAAATTTTATGTGTGGCACCTACTTCATTAAAAGCGATTTCAAGAAATTTTGCTGAATATATAAATTATGTTATAGAATTAGCATTATATACGTAGATCCCGTGAAATATAATGACGAGTAGTGAAATATTATTGGTTGCGTTATATTGCCTATTAGAAAAAAAAAATTACAATAAATTCAATACTTCTTACTAATTTGGAAAAAAAGTAATATAAAAAAATTATGTTTCTTGAGTATTTTTAAAGTTATAAAATATATATATTGGCTTATGTATTAAATTAAATATCAGGAATTTCTAACGTAAACAAATGTCAGCATTTGCGTGGTTAATTTAATAATACATTCGGACACCGATTTAACGAATTTCTATTTCTCCTATTAGAATGAAGGCAGCAACCCCTATTTTAGGAATGATAAAGCACCAATTAATGAATTATTTCAACAGATGAGTTTTTTTTATCTGATTGTGTTAGAAAAAATTGGATTTTTTTTTCAAATTACAGCCTTTTTGTCCGGAACAGAAAAAAAGATTTTTCAACTACCAAGGGTGTAGAGCGTCACATTAGACACATAACAGGTGCAGATGAGTCATGCTGTAACATATCATGCGAGTCTTGATTAGGACCAGAGACTCATTTTTATCGCACTCCACCCGCAACGCAGATGAACATTTCAAGATTTTTGAAGTTAAACTTCTTTGCTCACGGAGTGAATGGGAAATTTGCCCAGTTCTGCGTAACAGGGAGAAAGAGAACGGAAGTAGTGATTTCCCCCGCCATTCCTTCCAAATCGTCGCAATGGGGAGGAGATAGCGAGCGGGAGGAAAATTGAGCGGGGGACACCCTGTGACTTGCGTCATATCCGTGAAAAAGTTGGATGATTGCCCGCCTTTCCAATTGGTCGACCCCCTCCCCCTTTTCTCACCAGACCAGGGAACATCTGTCAACGGTTATATATGTTGCAATGTTTGCGCTTCGGTGTAGACAAAATAGCTCTTGCAGCAAAAGCGTTCCTTTTTAAAATATTTCCTTAGATTGTTGGCCACATGGGGATGTTTTCGGCAGCTAATTTGTTTTTTTTATAAGTTTCATTTGCGTTGAATTATTATTGATTCTAATCAGAATACCTAAATCAAATGCACAAAGAGGATAAGAGTTTCGTGAAAGAAAAAGAAAAGAAAAACTAGCAGAAAGTCTAGTCGAAAAAGTGATAAAAAAAACCCAGAAAAATAGTGCAAATTCATCAAGCGCTACTGCCAAATCTCGATCAGAGTACATGAGAGAATATCGAGCACGGAAAAAAACATTGCAAAATATTCTCTTAATGCCGAGTTTAATGACTGATGATGGGAATGCTATTGAGACTCATCTAATGCCAGCACAGATTAATACGGTCTTTGTGAACCACCCTGTACAGTCAACAAGTACAGAGCCCTCAACAAGTCTAGTGCGTGTTGGAACTGATGCATGTGAATCGATAATAAATTCTATCTTACGTTACAAAGACTACGATTCACATAAAAATGCTCACAAATGTTTTCAAAAGCGATTCATTGATAATCCTTTCGGTCACGGGTGTTCGATTTGTGATAGATTATGGTTTAGAGATGATTTGAGAACGCCTATTGCTGAGCATAAAAATATTTTACAAAATATTTTACCGGGAATTAATTTAGAAGACGTTAAAGCGTGCTACAATTGCCGACAAAGTTAACTGGAGACTTTAATGTTAATTTTGCTTCAGAAGAAGCCAAACCACTGATTGAATTTTTGAAACGAACACTGATGCTAGAGAAGGAACAACAAGACACGGAACCACGATTGATGCAGTTTTCTCACGTTTTCTTGATCGACTACAATCGAGGATTTTCATATCCTGCTTCAGTTACCTCAAACCCATTGTTTCTTTCTTGGAAAATGATAATGTAGAAAATTGAATAAAAATATTATTTTCATACAATAAATGAATTTTGAATTTTATTTGTATTTAATAAGTTCCCCCAGCAGTTTAATATATTTAGATGTATTTCTGCACTTACGACCAACGTCGCCAAAGAAGTTTCACTTCTATCGCGTGGCATTCCACGCACCATTTTTTAATGAATATTTTACATATGGTGACAGATTGCCTTCCTGTGTAATTGAAGTTCTGGAAACTGTTGACTTATCGGAGTCAGCGAATTGCGATTCTAAGGCAGAAATTGATAACGAAACTCTTATCAAAACTGTTACATTTCCTAATGCTTTACATTGTTTGGAAATGTGAAAACATACCTCATGCAGAAGGATCTAAATGACGCAGTATTTTCTTCTCTGCATAAAGACGAAAAAATAACTCTTTCATGTTAGGAATCAAAATAGATTTTCAAAGTTGTATTTTAAAATATCCAATTAACTGAAGCGTAATGATTCACTAATATAAATTTTAGCTCTTGAATAAGAAGAGTTAAATTTCTTACTATGGATGTTTTTTGTGTAGTTGCTTATCGTCAAATTTCCAAAAGATAAATACAAAAATTCGTTCTTTGTTTAGTCCCCGATATAACGAATAACCCCGATTTAACGAACAAAATGTTCGATCCGAAGAATTCGTTAAATCCTGGTCCAACTGTTCTAATTTATTGCATAAGTAAATTTATTATTGGTATTAAAACTAAAGTTAATTATTATAATGAAACTTATGTGCAACAAACTTAATTTATTGATACCAAATCTTGTGTTAGCAAAATTAGGTTTTCTCATACTATAATATTTGGTTTCATAAATACAAAACCTTCGAGAATTTTGCTGCAATTTAGATAACAAATATTTAAATTGCAGTCTTATATCTTACTCAATGCTACAAAAACATATTTGAAATTTTAACTACTTAAGAAGTATAAATAAATAAATAAAAATAAAAATGAAAACATGAAAACTGAACACCACCTGCTGTACAATTTAACGGATTACAGATGTTATCCCGTGAACATAATCACTTTCATTTCTGACACCTTCTGCTTTTGCTTTCATTTATACTGAACGATTGGAATAATGTTACAATTTATCAAAGTCTTATCAACATATTCATAGTGCAAATGTGAGGATAACTTAGATGTATTATTCTGTAATAAATTATTGCTGTTTGACTGATAAAAGGAAAAAACACGAATCACTGTAGTGACAGCAATAAAAAAAACATGATCGATTGCTCTGAAACTCTTCTAACATATTTCCTGGTGATTATAATGATCATTTATTTAGCACTCGAAAAAACTCATACCGTATGTAATTTCGGGTTTCTAATCTGAAAATAACATAAGGAATGGTTCCTTTCTAGTATTTATGATATATAATTTGACTTTGTAATCATTCTGATGTATTTTTTGAATGAGGCCGTTAATTATAAAAATACATTCATGCGTCTCTAAAAGAATTTTTTAGATTGCACAGTATATATATATATATATATATATATATGTGTTAAAAATTAAATAAATTTGGTTGGACCCATGTTCCTTTAAAGGCTACAGAAATAATCAAATTATAGCATAGATACACAAAATGTTATATATTATCTATATTTCTGGTAACTTTTCTTTTAAAATAATTTTCATACCGCTTAGTACTTGTTCCAATTATTAAAGATAAATCTAGAAAAAAAGTAATTTTGAAAAAAAAAATGAAATGCAAGAAATATGAAAGAATGAAAATAATTACATATTTAATGCATGCAGATAATGTCGTGAATATTTTTAACTTTCAAAAATCAAAGCTTGCGAGAATATCCTGGTAAGATTCTATAAATTTAAATTTAAAAAAAAAATTACTGGAATCACGCGGTTTTAGTGTATAGTTTTATAAGTGAGAACTAAACTTTTTTTTTATTTTATTGTAAGAAAGAAATTCAAATCAGTAAATTTCTTCAAGTAAGGAAATTCCACATCTTTCAAAGAATTCAGGTGGAAAAAAATTAATTAAATAGGCTCAATAATTTAATTTAAAAACCTAGAAGTTTTTTGAAACATGAAAGATTACGGGCAAAATAAGCTGGAAAAAAGGAAAAACATGCACTAAAAATTTCGATACAGATGAAAAATTTATGCGGCTCACATTAAACACGTATATTTACTGAGTGCCATGAATAATGAATTAGTTAAGCGAACACGCAATCAGAATTGAGATTAATTTTGTTTTGAATTTGTACACCTTTACCCATTTTAAACACTGATTTTTCCTTAAAAAACAAAGAAAAACACAATAATCGTTTATCTTCTAACTCTAACCAGAACACATCAAAGTGCTTTTTCAATGCATGAACAGTGCATATTTTAAATGGAAAACTCATGAATAATTCACGAATGTTCATAGGTGCAAAAAGTTTCATTGTTCCTCCATGTTGTCACGAGATTCAAATGCCTTTCTTGGTTAACAAAGGCTCCATATGCAAATGCTTTTGTAAAGTCTGAAAAACTCCAATTGCATATTACGACAAAAGCTGAGACTTTTCAGTTAATTAATCCTCAGAAGATGATAATTAAGCTTAAGAATTATTGTCCAGCAACAGATTTTCTCAGTTTTAATTGCGTGCGAATACACACTCCACTCTCCACGCTACTCTAAAGATCCTTTTGAATCTTTATATGCATGATGAGTACCGTGGATTTTGCCAGCGCCATGGGAGGTTTTTGTAGTAAACGTCATTTATCACCTTTTATTATGCGACTGAAATTTATGCATCTTATTTATAAAAGCTCCATGTTTATTTAATACATTAATTATTACTGTGCGATAATATAAGTGTAAATATAATATTACATGGCAAGTAAAGTCTGAATTTAATTATTGGTTCATGAATGGTTAATAGGTGGGATAATCTAATGCTTATAAAGTTTTTAATATTCCAGAAAAGTGTTGCATTAAATAGTTTTTGGTGATGCTTTTAATAGCTTTCAATAACGTGTTTCATTGAGACTATTAAGCATTCAAAGGAATAATTAATTCACTATCAGTTTTCAAATAAAATCACTTATTATTGAAAGCCATTTTACGGAAATGCAGTGTGTATGTGCATGCGTGTTCATGCGAATGCGTGTGTGTGTGCTGTGTATGTCTATGTGTGTGAGTAATAAATCATGATTTTATTTTTCTCTCGAGGAGTTTTATTTAATTCACAATTGTCTTGAGATCTCCAAGAATTCGCGTGGTAATCATTTTTTTAGTTTACCCACCTAAAATGAAATATCCTTTTAAGCTCAAATTTATTATCTAAAATATAGCAACTTCAACACTTTTCAAAATAGAATGATGCAGTATTACATCATGCAAATATTCTGACCAACAATGGTATTCATTACGAAAAATCATATGATTCTGAAAGTTTCTGGTTGAAGAAGCAATACAAGCTTAAGATTTCCGCAACGAACGCAGAACACGTTTGTCCCTTGTATTGTTTGTGCTAATTTATAATGTGCTTCATGTCCTCCTTTTATGTATGTGTAAAATAAAATATATATTTTAAAATTAAACATGTTTTTCCTCACATTACACCTTTAAGGTATGTGTCTCTACCCAAAATTTGTCGTTTTGTAAAAAAATTTCGAAATTGATTTTATTCTTTTATTTTATAGCCCATACATTTAAGATTCCAAAAGCATTCTAGTTTTATTTCTACAATATTTAGAAGCAAAATTATAGCATAATTAGTAAACCGGAAATGGAATTTACAAAACCGGAAGTAGGTCCTATTCAAAATATTTTTAAGATATTGAATTGAAATTTTCAGAAAATATTTATTTAGTTTTATCTGTGTTATGAATCAAAATCTGATCTCTGTGTATATATTTACGTACTTAATTGCTTTTTCATGAAAAAAAAAATCATTAATTTTTTTAAAAATCGTGTTTTTGCATAAAATTTGGCATAGTTAAAAAACTTTCAGAAGTATTATAAATCTTTTAATTCCTAACACATATAAAGATGTTAATCACGTACTGTATAAATATTATTTGAATACATTCATTAGAATGTTCTGTAAATGTAATTTTTCATCAAACGTTCACTAAAAATGACAATTGTTATAGTCTATAAAACTCTCCAGAAAACAGCAAACGTTTTAAAAAAAGTTCGCATTAGTTAAACATGAAGATAAAGAGATCTGTACGCATAAATATGGTGAGTTTAAAAAATGTACAATTAGTAGAAATAATTTTATACCATATTAAAATCTTTAAATGCATTTTCTGAGAAACTATGTTTTTCAATTTTTTGCTTCATGGTAAAGTTCACTACAGGATTTCTTTTTAAGATATTGAATTGAAATTTTCAGAAAATGTTTTATTTAGTTTTATCTCCAGTCTAGACTATAATTGAATTTCTGTGTATATATTTATGTATTTTATTGCACTTTTAGTGAGAAAATAACATTAGTTTTTTTGTAAAAAATTGAGTTATTGCATACAAAATGCTATATTTCAAAATCTTTTCAAAAGTATCACAAATTTTATAGCTCTAAGCACAGATAATAATACATTTTATGTACTGTATAAATATTATTTTAATATATTAATTATAATTTTCAATACAAGACTTACCGTAAGTGCAATTTTTCATTAAAATTTCACACAAAATTCCCAATATATCCAAAATTATTTTTTAATTTTGTGGAAATTGTACTTGAATTCCTAGTTTTGTGCCCCATTTCAAATTTAAAAAAGTTTATTTTGCTGAAAATTTATATATTTCAAAAAAAGTGCTTCAAAGGTAGACACATACCTTAAATGGCTGGCAAAAAGATAAAGTTATTCCAGTATTATGTTAACTTCCACGTGAAATCATATATATATAGTCATATACAAAATTATTTTCTAAAATTAACACTTATCTTGATAGTTTGTACGGTTTTGTATAATTAATTCCTTGACTGCCTATTAAATGTTACGCCATTTCTCCCCAATACCACTGTTTTTCAAGTAGGCGTGCGTATTTGTTGTATTGGAGAAAGGGAAGAAAAATAATAAATAAGCAAATCCTGTAAAATAAGTAAGTCCTTCACAATCACCGTCAAATCCTTTTTATTGCATTCCATTGTCTTCGGAATAATTTTATGAATAGCAGTGCACATAAAAGATCATACTTCGGAAAGACGTATATATACGTCCAGGGGAAATAACGCTTTGGCTGAGCGAGATCTTTATATACACCTTTAAGAAGTTTATGTCGTACTGTAGCTTTGGCATCAAAGTATAGTATTATTGAATTGAATTCATTGTTATTGTATGGAGGGGGGCGCGATGAAAAATATGATTGAATATTGGGTCGCAAATATAGGAAGTTTGAGAAACACTGTTCTAAAGAAAACATACATTGTTTACTATTTATGCAATATATTTAATTAGATCATTATTGGGGGAAAAACTTGAAAGCACTTACAAATATCATAAATTATTGCTTCAACTCCCCATGAGTATTTTTCTTTAACGTCATAATATGAATTAATCAATGTTCATTGTTTGTATTTGATGAACTATACGTTGCAACACCATAATTATTTTAATTAATTAAGCTTCTCTCAATATCTTTTCTGTCAATTAGATTCATTTATGTTACTAGAAACTTAGTTAAAAAGTATATTTCGTAGTATTTTGATTTGATTTAAAAAGTTCTCGTTTTGCAAAAAAATAACAAAAATGGAATTAGGGGTGATTCTGAGAATAAGTTTAATTATTTATGTGTATAAATTTAATTAATTATGGTAAAAATATTTAAAAAATTTAAAGATTTAATTACATCGAAACTGTGTTACTAACTGTGTACATCTTATGAAATAACGCTTTATTATTTAAAAGTGTTACTGTATACAGATTTGAGAAACTCAAGTATTTACAAAACTTGTTGCATAAGAAGTTACACTTATGACTTTTTTTTACATTATATATATTCTGTAAATATTAATTATGAGGATAAGAATTGAGTCAATTCATAAAATCAAAGCATAAACTAATGATCTTGCTTTAAAGTGAAAAAATTTTGTAGTTCAGTTTTGTAGTCTTATAGCACATTTAATTATGTACCACATTGCATCTTTTAATTCTTAAGAAAAATCAGGCTGTATAGATGATATATCATTATTTTTTTCTTTTTCATTTTAATGAAAAAATAATTATGCCCCCTTAACGCATAACAAGAAATACCAAACTTTCTTTATAGCGAGGAAAAACAAATTCATTCGAATAAAAAATTTTATTACGTACAAAAAAGAAAAAAACAATCTTATATATTTGAGAGGGATGTAAGAATTTGATATTAATGCTCAAAAATTTTTCTTTAAAGAAAGGTACGGAGTTTAGAGTTTAATTCAATGCTACACGAGAAATTTTTAAGGCTGTAAGTTATTTTAATATATATATATATAAGATTCTATTTTACAGATCATTCTGAGAGAAAACTCCTTTTTTTAGACCTAAGGGTAATCACATAGTCATTCCTACCTCCAAAACAATAAAAATGCTAAAATTACATGTTCACTATGATACCCTATTTTTACTTCAACAATGAAATTTCCATGAGACACATTTCAAACTTTACTTAATATTTCTCCAAGCGTGCCTAAGACAGTAAAGAAGCAACAACAAACCCTTTCAACCTTTAGTTCACTGTGTAAAAAAAAAACCATCCCAGAAGTAACTCCCTGTCATAAAACGTGACGAAAGAAACCCTCTTTCAGGACCACGTGTTCACAGTGTCTGAATAATTCATAGTTAGCGTCATCGCACCTTGTCTCGTTCCAAGAGAAATGATCCTTTTTTTTTCTCTAGAAATACACGAAAATAATAACGAAAAAAAGAATGATATTCTTGGTGGAGATATTACTTTCTTCTTTCGGTTGGGGGACCTTATTAGTTCCGTGGTAAAGCTTGGGGAACCTGGGTTAGTTTATAATTGGAGATGTTCTAAGTAAATATGGTTTGCCGGTGGTTGTAGTGGATGAATCTACTAAATTAGATTTCTTTGACTCTTGAATTCTAATTTCTTTGTGTTTTATCTCATCTGATTAATCAGAATGTTGAATGTATAGAGGATGTATTATTTTTTTTCTTTGGACTGCGTTGTAGCAGAGAACATAAAGTTGGATTAGGGACACAGAGGGATAGTGGTAATGAAGAAGAAGAACAAGTAGAGATCTGAATTTTAAATTACAAATAGCGTTATAAGTTCTGTGGAAAAAGTAAACGCTAAAAAGAAAGATAAATTTTATTTCAGCTTAAATAAAGTTAATTTAATTATATCGCATGATTTATTTCAGAATTGAAATATTTCCGTAGTTAAATAATTTTTTGGAACTAAATAAAATTAACTTCACACTTACATGCTATGTAATGCATTTCCATCATACATGAATTCACTTTAAATGCAACAATCGGAGAATTTAAAGTACGTTATCTATTACAAATGAAATATTATTTTTGAATTATACAATGGTTTAAGATTTTCTTTTTAAATGCGTTAATATATTTTCGAAGAAATAATTAAAATAAACTGCTTTATTACAAAGGTATATTTTTCTTCTAACTTTTTTCGTGCATCTAATCGATTTATTCTTAACTCTAAGAGAGTGTTCGTATTTAATTTATTTCCAATTTGGGCTTCGTAAATTCAATTTTACAAAGGTAAGCTGAAATAATGTACACGCACACACAAAAAACGTTTTTCAAATAGCACAAAAAATGAAAAAAAAATTGAAAGAAAGACGAGGGACAATGAATAAATAATTTAATCTGTATGGCAGAGCAATTTTGAGTCCTAGAAGAAAGTTTAAATTTTTTTTATGTGTAAATTGTGTGAATTTATTATATTTGTTTCTTATTTCTTGTAAAGTCTCTAAATTAAGTTTTTCAATACTAGAGCTTTATTTATTCTCTCATTTTTTTTTATAAAATCTACAATTTATTATTGTTGTGCGTTTGTGTGGAGTTTCCAATTTGTTATAAAAATCACAGTAAATTAATTGAGCTACACACATTTGTAAATATAAAGAGAAGAGAAAAACGAAATTAAACAGCTGGAATACATAATCAAAAAAAAGATACAATGATTTTTAGAATAAATTATTCAAAAGAACGAATTTAAATAACGCTTAATTTACATTTCTTAAAACGCTATTTCCCGGCAGTCAATTCTTTGATAATATAACTCTGTCTTTTAACATACCTTTCCATATAGAAGACTAGATCACTTGTTGAGTACTCTGAACTCATCTTACTAATCTAGAATGATAAATCTCTTTTTGATATATATATGGCGCAAACACACCTCTATACTTTCGAATTGTATTTTTTTTAAAATTGTTAGGTATATTCATTGTATTACATGCCCCTTTTTTTGGAAAAAAAATATTAATGTGATGATGATCTTACATTTTAATGACTCTTATGTCTTGAAGTCAGTTATTGGAAAAAATGGGATACTTCTGAAATACAACCTTTTAAGTTCTTAAAGAATTGCATTCTTTTAAATAATCAGTATTTCGATTATATAGAAGTCTATTTTTATACGCTCATTTTTTTGTTTAAAATGTATTATTATTATTATCATCAGATCTCTTATTTTTACACGTGCTACCCGTAAATTTCGACCAGCTACATTATGCCGAAATATTAAGTGTACCAAAATATTTTGTTTTAGTTCGAAATATCAAGAATTTTACTAGGGACTGAGCATATACTTTTAATTAGCCAGAGGTTTGTATTTTTGAAGGTTTGAATTAGAGAGGTGCTGCTGTATGTGAAATGGGAAACTACTTTTACATTAAAAGAATTTTTTTGTACTAAAAATATTGCGATGATGTCCCATCATTTCCCTCCAGTCGCTAAACTTTTTTTTTTCTAGTAGACTATATACCTCCTCTTTCTTGAAGTATAGAAACAATTAAAAACCTTGAAAGCTCATAAGTCACGACAGTTAGAGAATTTCCATACTTACTGTCTCTTCTGACTATCCTCATCTAAATATCGGAACAATACAGTATCATGACCATGCCTTGGTTCTTATCCAATATTGCAATATGTAGTCCCATTTTCCTTTCTAATAGGAAATCCTTTTCTTTCAATAATTAATTTAAATACACTAATAAAACGTGCAAAAACTAAGGGAAAAACACAAATTCAAATTTTTTCGAAAGATACTGAACCTTTGCTTATAGAATCAGATACACAATACTAACTCTGCGATAAAAAAATAATAATATTCACTCATGATCAGAATTTTTCTTACAAAAGCATAATAAGTTAAACAATTTTTAACAAAATACAACGTTACTGAAATGTTTATAACAAAGGGTACAACCACTACAGAAAGTAATACCTATATCCCAGTGAACTCTCAGGATATTTATAGGGCTGTTTATGAGATCTTCGAACAATAAATTATCTTCTTCCATAGAAGTGCTTCTTAGTTCCAGGAGTATTCTGAGGGGGTGACGAGCTACAATTATTCTGTCAAGAGTGTCCCAGAAATGCTATATTTGATTTAGTTCTATAAATTGGGCTGATATCTCCGACCTCTGAATATTCTCAGTCTGGAAGTATTCGTTCAATAGCCAGGCATCTTTGTGGAAAAAGTTTATTGAAGACATTGAAAGTGAAGGTTGAAAAGTTAAAAAACCATCTTTCCTTTGTATACAAAACAATAATTTGTATGTTTGCCAATTTTCTATAGTTTTGGAAAAATCTGTGAAAATGTACACACGAGTGTAGGTATATATATATATATATATATATACACTCATGTGTATATATATATACATATATATAAGAATGCAATTTTTACCATAAATTTTGAATTTTAAAAATGAATTCAGGTTTTTTTTAAATGTAAAATAATACGCTTCATTTGTCAAAGGATCGGATCTATTTTTCTTCATCTGATGGAATGCAATTGTTACAATAGCGGTTTCAGCAGAAAATAAGCTCAATATCCTTTGTCTAACGCAAACACATTTAAACTACAAAATTAGTTTCAATTGAAAGGTTAAAAAATATTATAAGTAAGTGAAGTTTGGAAAAAAGCGTTTTTGATATAAAAGAAAAACATTTCATAACCGCCGCAAAAATTCTGAAAAAAAATAATTGATTATTTTTCAAATATTTCGTGAATTTCTGTTTAGAGGACAATTATCTATATTATTTATCCTTTGGTAAAACATTGTTGAATTTTTGTATGTTTAACTTTAATCATGTACAAAATATTACGTCCAAAACTTGAAGTATGCTTATTTTTTTCAAATTGAGGGCTGGAATCTTACTACCAATGAAAAATTAACTATTGAAGGGTTGATTCACGTTAAATGTGCTGATGCTCAACATAATTTTCATGATATAGAGTGGAAGGCTATGTTGATTTAACTTGATGCACTCGTACATTGCTCCCTTAAAAATACAAGGAGCATATTGTGGTTGGATCTTTTATTTTTGAATCTTATAGAGGGGGGGGGCTTTTCGTACTTCCCTACTACGCCACGGGGGATTTCAAGTCCTCACATGTTTAGCGAACATCAATCCCTCTACACTGCGAAGCTTCTGTAGCCCTAGGTTACGAATCCAAGACTCGAAAATGCTGCCCACTTGCTCCTGATCTTGACCTCTTGGCTACAGCGTTCACAAATTTTGTATAGAAGGAGTGTAGCTCAGATGTCTTTGCCACATGAAACTTATTCCAAGTTATGAAATCCGTCACAAATAGCCCTCTTGGTGCTTCGTAACGTGACTTTAATATCAAACAAGCAAGCAAGCAGTATGGAATTTAGAAGAAAATGACCACCTTTATCAAACAGTTTCTTTAGAAAACTAAATTTCAGTTTAGGGACTGTAGACTTTAAATATTAGTTGCATACAATTAAAGGATAGGTAATAGCTCTTTGTTGCCGTATTAAATTATTTGAAGAACTTTTTGAAAACTGACAGAAGGGTTTGAACCGAAAGATGCACAAAATTAAGGTAATGACTCGTACCGTAATAAGAGATTTAATGATAAGAATTACATTCATACCCTAGCACAGTGATTCTTAACAACTGTGCCACGGCACGTTTGAGTTCTTCCAAATTTTTGAAGTGCGTCACTATTTTGTTTAATTATGAATTATACTACGAGAAAAAATTTTAAAAAAACGGAACCGAATCATTTGGCTTATAGTTAAGTTGTAATTAATCTCGCAATAAAAATTGCGGGGTATTTGTCGTACATATTATTTTATTTAACACTGAAAATTATTATTATAAACTATTTTACTTAGTTCATTGTATATAAGTAAAATTCTTGTAAACTTATTTTATTGTTAGTGTGTGCCGCCAAATTTTTAAATTCTTAAAAGTGTACCGCAACAAAAAAAAGCTTGAAAATCAATGTCCTAGCAGCTAGAAGTAATGCAAAATATCTTATTTGTTACAATAGCGATTAATTGGTTTTCATACTATCAAATATAAGTTTGTGTCAGTCGCTTTAAAATAAGTTCTGTATGTAGATGAGAAAACACACATACGTAAGAAAGTGAACAATAAGTATATATAGTACATAAAAAGAAGAAAAAAGACGCATGAACACACAAATTAGTAGGTAGTAGGTATTAATATTGATTATTTGAAAGGTCTGATTTACTTACTTGTGAATTTTTTAAATGCTTGTAATTGATTAATATTGGAACATTTACAATAAAAAAACAAAAATATACTTAATTCTCGATTCTCTATTATTTGCTTTATTTGAAGATATTAATTTTAAGAATCTAAAATTATTTGCTACTTTTGACGTAGTAAGGAATTCCCATATTTACAAGAGTCACTTAAAAATGGAAAGTGTTGTACCTCGTACATCCATGATTAAAAGCTAAATACTCGAATAAGTCTTAATTAGCAAAAACACCACTAAGAGCATAGCTTATGTTCAATAATCCCATTAATCCTGAAGTACAAGGATACTAAGTACTTTTGCTCGTCTAGTTTCCTTTTTTGAACAGAAAAAAAAATCTAAAATAACTTTTAAAGCAAGTCAAGTGCTGGCGACTCATTTTATCGCCTGAAGTAATTGCAATTAATTTTACTATCCTTTAATTATTTCAGAAAATTTGTGTTGTTTTAAAAAGCAGCTCATTAAAAAAAGAAAATTATTAAAAAATTAAGGCTGTCGAATGGAAAATATTTAATTATCTACATAAAACTAGTGAAAACATTGTGGATCAAGAACTCATCTTTTGTTCCAAAAAAAAATAAAGGAATAGTTAAAAATAATTGAATCAACTTTTTTTTTCTTTTTTGTGGAAAAAAAAGTATTTTTTTTTAAATATTTAGCTTACCAGAATATGAATTTTTTTCTGCTTTGTTTAAGAAAAAAACGAAACTTAAAACTTATTCATGGTACAACATTCTTTTTTTTTAAATGTTAAAAATATAAGAAGTAGGTTCATTAAAAATTTAATTTCACGACAGAGAAATTGTTTCTCCATTCATATATATGCATGCATTTTACATTTTAACTACATACATTTTTAATATATTTTATATATAATGCTAAGCTAATTATTTAAATTAAACAATCGAAACTTTTGTGAAAACATTCTATATTTAGATAGCAAAATGACATAAACTTCAGAGTTGAAACATGTTTCATTTAAAATATTTTTAATTAATATTTCATCGAATTAATAAAAATAATATTTGACAAAAAGAACTTAATATTTCTTTTTATGTTATGTATTGTACGAGGCATCATTAGATTAATCTTTAACACTCCAAAGAAGTCATTTTGGCTGACTTTTTAATTTCAATTAGAAAAACAATTACATATATAGTGCCACACTTTCTTAGAATTGTTTAGAATATATTTTTCCATGTGAAGTAATTTTTTATTGTCAATATTTACTAATAACTTGTTACATATATATATATATATATATATATATATGTGTGTGTGTGTGTGTGTGTGACTGTAAATAATATAAAAACATTAAAAATCAATTTTAAGCAAATTTCTTTACTTATTAGTTATTTTTTCACGATGTAGTCATTTAGACTGCTTTGAGGCAATATAGGTGTATACTGAGTTTCAGTCTTTCTAGTGTTAAGGGCATGGATGGCATACAGTGTTTGTCCATTCAGTGAAGAAAAGGCTGTAAATTTCATTATAATCATGCGATTAACACCAGCATTTTATTTATTATTTTTCCAGAGATTCTACCTTGTTAGATGACATTTAAATTCATTTTCTTTTCTTTTTTCCATTGTTCTTACTGAAAACCATCACTTCTGGTGTGCAGAATACTCCACCAGTAATATAAGCTACTGATTGAACTTCCGTAAAGAAGCATAATGCAACTAATCCAAAAGTTAAAAAAATAATAATTATACTACCTTAACTTAAACATTATAATCCAGTTTTACACGAAAAACACAAAAAATATATAAAAGTATAAAATAAAAGATCACGTTTTTAAAACTGATACAATTAGGTAATAAATGTGAATTTGTTCACGGGTCTAAAAAACATTATATATATATATATATATATATATTAGTTTAGTAAAATAAAAAAATAAAAGATGAATTGTAATTCCTAGAAATCTAAAAATGAAGGAAATTGGATTTTAAAAACCTGCAAAAATATAAATTTACATTAAAAAAGTCAATAGACCAAAATGGAAAATTATTATGTTTTCTATAGCTGTCACTGACTTAGGGCAGTGATATATATACATATTTATATACATATATATATAAATACTAGCTGTTACCCGCCCGCTTCGCTGGGTATTTCATGATGTTTTATAAATTTTTACTGCTTATATATATGTATAAATTATTGATATCTAAGTCCTAGCATTAAGAATTCGATTGAATAGAAAAATATACTTATACCTGTAACTGTCACCTGTTGATAAAAAAAAAAGAGCAGAACTCATCTAATTTGTATTTTCTAAAAATCTCTAAAATTGAAGCATAGAATGATGTTTGCTCTTTCGTAACTCAAAAACCAAGTGGATTCCCGCAAAACCAATTTTCGTGGTGGATCTCTACTCCGTAAATTGAACATGCAAGCCAAATTTCAAGTCTAAATAAAAGAGAAAAAAGCAAAAGTTTTACTATAAATATCCCCGTAATCCCGTTGAGAGCCGTTTTCCAAAATTACTACTCTTAGCGGATTTCAATTCAACAAAAGAAAAATGCAAACCACATTTCATTATTATAGTCCTTGTAGCTCGAAAAAAGTAATTTTTTTTGTCAATACGTCCCAGTAACCCCCTGCAACCCCCCAGAACTTGATTTGCTTAAAATTTATTCTTAGTGGATCCCTATTCAACAAATAAAAACATGCTTAAAAATTTCAAGTATATGGGTCTAACAATTAAAAACAGGAATTTGTTTCTGTAACTCCTCTTGACCCCTCACAAACATCTTTAGGGGTCAATTTTCATTTTACTCTTTGTTAGAGGAACTCTATTTCATGAAAGGAACATGCCTACCAATTTTCAAGCAGGAAGATCAAGTAGTCTACAAAAGGAAATATTTATCGATTACGCCTCTTAATCTCCCGAAATTAAACTTGGTAGTTGATATTCGCGAAACCCATTTTGTGGCGGTTCTCTACTTTACGAAAGGAATCTGCTTATCAAATTTCAACACTGTACGTCTAATAGTTTAAAAATGGGGATAATTGTCTATAACTCCACTTGAGACCCCGCAACGCCACTTCTGGGTCTGTTTTCACAAAACCCATTTTGTAGGGGAATTGCACTCTATTAAAGGAATCTGCTTATCAAAATTTGAAGACTGTGCGTCCAATTAATTAAAAATGCAAAAAAATTATCAATAACGCCCCTTGAACCCCCGCAACACCACCTAGGGGACGATTTTCACAAAACACATTTTGCAGTGTATTTATATCCTATGAGAGGAATCTGCTAACCAAATTTCAAGACTGTGAGTCTAATAGTTTAAAAAAAGAAATAATTATTTATATCTGCCCTTAACCCCCTGCAACACCCCTTGGGGGTCAATTTTCACCAAACCCGTTTTGTAGCGGATATTTACTCCATGGAAGAAACATTCCTACCAATTTTCAAGCAGGTAGGTCAAATAGTTTAAAAACTAAAATATTTATCTCTTACGCCACTTATTCCCCTGCAACGCCACTTAGAGGTCTGTTTTCACAAAACCTTCTTATAGCTGATCTCTACTCTATGAAAGAAATCTCTTTATCAAATATAAAGACTGTGCGTCTAATAGTTTAAAAATGGAAATAATTATCTATAAAACCCCTTAAGTCCCCTCAACGCCACTTGGGGGCAATTTTCACGAAACCCATTTTTAACGTATCTCTACCCTATGAGAGGAATCTGCTTACTAAGTTTCAAGACTGTACGTCTAATAACTTAAAAATAGAAATTTATAACGCCCCTTAAACCCCCCGCCCCCGTAACACCCTTGGGGGTCAATTTTCCCAAAACCCATTTTGTAGCGGATATTTACTCCAGGAAAGAAACTTACCTACCAATTTTCAAGCAGGTAGGTGAAGTAGTTTAAAAACGGACATAATTATCTATTACGCCCCTTAATCCCCCGCAACGCCACTTAGAAGTCTGTTTTCACAAAACCCGTTTTGTAACTGATCATTATTCTACGAAAGGAATTTATATATCAAATTTAAAGATAGTGCGTCAAATAGTTTAAAAATGGAAATAATTATCTATAACGCCCCCTAAGACCTGCAACGCCACTTGGGGGTCGATTTTCAGCAAACTCAATTTGTAGCGGATCTCTACTCTCTGAAAGGAATCCGCTTACCCAATTTCAAGATTGTACATCAAGTAGTTTAAACATGGAAACAATTATTATTAAAGCCCTTAACCCCCCGTAACGCCCCTTGCGTTTCGAATTTCGGGAAATCCTTTCTTAGCTGATGTCTACTCTATCAAAGGAACATGTCTACCAAATTTCAAGTCTGTAGGTTGAATAGTTCCAGAGATTTCGTGATTAGTCAGTCAGTCAGTCAGTCAGTGAGTGATTCGCTTTTCTCCTTTATATATATAGATGTGGGAGACAATAAGGGGCTAAAGCTTTTTTCTTTCTACTAATTTATTCAAAACTTTACAATAATTAATTCACGACAAGTAGCTAATTTCTAACAGAGTTCCAGGATCTACGACGACGGGAACGCCTGCTCGCGAAACTCAGTCTATTTCTCTCTTATACACAATAGTTCTCAGTTCACAATGGTAACACACACACAGTTCAGGTGAAGCATGGGTGACCTTCTCGTCACACCACTTCTAGTCTCGGATTCGAGCTGGTCCCTACTCGGCCAGTCGGTTCCCGGTTGCTTTTCTTAGCAGCAGCGTTGGCTCTCTCCGACATTCGCGTCGAGATCGCTCGCTCGCTAATCTCTCTCTAGTTAGTTCGCTCGCTGGTGGCTCGCGTCGCCAGCGCCCTCTAGAGTGCCGTCTATGTGGAAATTCCCACACAACATATATATATATATATATATATATATGAATCACAGAAGCGGTTATTCTACACATACAGTGAACTCACATCTCTATTTCTCACGCAAATACGATTTCTCACATTGAAAAAGCATGTGGTTAGTACCACATCACTCCCTCTCTCTCCAGTCTTTCTCTTTCTATTAAATTGCTTTCACATTCTCTGAGTCAATGACCTTGTACTTCCTGTGGGTTGAGGGAATATCCATTGTAGCTCTGTTTTGGAATATGGACATTGTGAGAGGCAGAAGAGAAAATTGTAAACGTCTACTTTTATAACTTAGTACAAATGTAAATACATTGGATTGTATCCATTTTATTTAATTTATTTCTTAGATTGATGTTGCATTTTACATAATTACTTTATATTTTCATATTAAATAATAGTTTTCATTAATTCGTGATACATTTAATTTATATTTTTATCTATTACAGTTCCTGATCATAAAAAAAATATGATTTATATAAGAGTTACTTCCGGGAAAGAATCAAAGGCATTCATACGACGATATAAAATTAATTTCTTATTCCACTGAATAGGAGTCACTAACTTACGACTACAAAGTAATATTTATAAATATTTAAAACGTAAATAAGCCTTATGTGTATGTATATAATTTCAAGCTTCTTTGCTTTTACACTATGTATGACTCTTATATTAGAAACAGACTGATTTCAAAGTTTGACGTTCAATCAGGGTATGTCAGAAGAAAGCATTATCTTGTTTCTGATTTTTTCAACATTATTACGCTCCGAAATATTTACTTTACCTTTTCATTCTTGCTTAGATAGTATGTTATTCTTGAAATGCTAAGAGGTAGCTCCCCTGATTTTGCATTTTATTTAAGTATCTATTGTATTTCTAATAATCCCTACATCTTAATTTTAGAATTAATTAAAGAATAGTTATTTTTTTTTCAAAATGTCCCAGTGGATCCAATATAGCAATATAGGGCTTATAATAAGTGACTTGGAATTGAAAGAATATTATATAATACAAACCACCATCTCTACTGTGGAAATTAAAATAAAATTCTATTTCAACAGAATTTTAAATAAAAGGAAATATTTTAATCATTTTTATGGCCTCAAATTATTCCCTTAAAATATAAATATCAAAATAAAGCATATTTTTCCAAAACGATGATTTGTTTCTTTAAGAAAGGATGCAGTATGCATCATATACATATGTATATATATATATATATATAGATTTATTCGCCTTTGAAATTTTGAAATGTGATATCGTACTCTAGGTTTAATATGATTTCGAATATTTGTTTGGTTATATTTGTGTGAGGTATTTTATAAATATATTTAAATATATATATATATATATATATATTAGAATTATAGTTGTATATAATATTGCAAATAAGTGATATAATTATAAAAAAATATATACATTGCTTAAAATTTTGAAGGTCGTAAATCCTACCATCAGCTGTACAATCTTTGAATAACTGCTTTGACTGCGACGTAACATTCCCTACAATATATATTAAAACGTAAACTTTATGCATTAAAAACTTCTTAAATATTACAAAGGACTTATAACTAAAAGGTTGAAATTATATTTTACATATAAGGAAACTGTTGAGTCAAAATATGAAACTGGTCATATATTCTGAAGTTGAGAGGGAAACATAATTTATATATATATAAATAAATGACATGGTGTGTGGAAAATTAATTTTAGTTAAGTTAACATTTGAAAATTTATGTAGACGACAAATAAAGAAACGAAACGTACTTATGGTAATTAACGTGCTTGTAAACATAATTTATTTTGTAAGACTCCAATAATTCTAAGAGGTTAACTTAAAAAAATAAGTTTCTTGTTTGAAAAGAAAAACAAAAAGTGAAGCGTGAAATTTTTGAAAATTGCAATTGAAAATATATATTTCAATATGTATAGTGAATTTTTATAATCATTTTTACTTCCTCGTTGTCTTTTCATAATTTCGTTTAATTTAAATTCTTAAATAATCGTATAATTGCATTGATAATTTACAAACCCATTTGTTGAAATTTACGCGGTGGGGAGTATTAAGAAATCGCTGTAATGTAAGAGTATTAAGAAAAGCTTGCATTTTTACCTTGGTTGTTAAGCATTGAACACATTTGACACTATTAAAATCATAAGCAGCAATTTAGTTTTAGACATTTACAGCAGAGATTTTTCTATAAAAATAAAAATAAAAATTCGTTTGGTGGTGTAATAAATTTATTACAGTAAATGTTGTATGGGTGCTGTATAAATGAAATATTTCAAGATCTTGCAAAGTTGGCAACCCCAATTCCGTATGAATCCTACGTCCTGAATTGGCAATCATCCGTTTCATATAATGTTGTCATTATGGTTAATAGCACATTATTGCAAGCTCTCAGAAAAATATCACGATTACCTGGACTGGAATCAGGGCGTCAGAAGAAAGGCGTTTTTTTATACGAAGGCGTATTACAAATCAATGGAACTAAATACTCAAGGTGCAGGTTTATCAAATTCTGAGAACTTTATCAGTGAAGTATTGAACGATGCAGCTTCAGTTATGAAT